>BRDA01082084.1:0-22099 GCA_036984385.1 Crenuchus spilurus | reverse complement strand
GTTAAGAGTTGACAAGCTTAGTAGGCCAATTTGTAACCATTGCTTGGGACACAATATATTAATTTACTACTACGACTGTTACACTGGAAAACAAAGTGTACTTTGAGCAATCTTAGTGTTTTTTTCGTGAAAATAATAATTTCATGAAATGAAAATATTATTTCGTGAAAATAATAATTTCAACTTAATAAGTACATATATGTGCAGTATTGAACTAAGGATGCTGGCAGCTTTCAAAAGAAAATGTAATTGTTTATGAATTCTTGTTTGTATACACACGCGTGTGCTGAGTGTTTTTCAAAAGATGATCAGCGGCCTCTTACGTTTTTTACACAGAACTGCATGTGAACTTCAAGTTAAGAACAACTTGGCGAGTTACGACAGGGTCAGACCACTCGTAGATTTACGAACGAGTTTAAGTACGACGTGGGTTACGAAGGCTTTCAGGAAACACTCATAAATTTAAGAACGTTCGTAAGTACGAGGTTACGACGTACTTAGGGTTAAGAATGTTTTGGGAAACGCACCCCAGGTCTATAAAACTGCTACAAACTCTGACTGCACTCACCAGATGCTTTGATGCATTTGATGAAAGTTTCCATGTGATGGTCACATTTGGCCTCATCTGCATAGAAGTACGTACGGGCACTGATCACACCCCCCCTCCGGTCACCAAACTGTCGATGGGCTTTATACTTCTTCTCACGGTGATCAATACCTGCAAAACACCCAGTCATTCAGTTACATAAATAACAGATGTGTAAACCTCGGAATCCATTTAATTCAGAACTATCTGAACTATTTATAGCACTTTTTACACAGCAGTAGACTACAGATAAAATAATACACCACATTTTAATTTTTCACATTTCAAACTAGCCTCAAAGTGTTTTCAAAGTTTCAAAGTCCACTAAAGCCAGATAGCTACTACAGTTACAGTTACAGTTCAGGCCTTAATAAATTCACAGGAAATTTTACTTAATTTCACAGACTAAGTTTCACTATAAAAATTATAGATTTAATGTCAGTTGTTACATAATAGATAATATATAACAGAACTGTGTATTTTATATGGTCTTACGAAGCAAAGATGTTCATTATGACTGCAGTTTTGAGCCCTTCCAACAGGATTTTCACCGTTGTAATTTATAGTGCACCTTTCCCCAACACTTTACAGCAATCAGCAAAGTGCAAATCAACAAAATATAGTTTCCCAGCTAACAGGGAGAATCTTCCCAGTCCATGGTTTTAGTGTCATTTGACTTGTCCAGTAAAGAGTCATTATCTGTGGGTGAAGATCCCTCTCACAAAGTCTAGTAGATATGATGTAGTATAATGTTACACTCAGCCTGGGAAAATGCCTTAGTTCAGCTTTGGAGTCAAATCTCAGCATTCTAGAGTGACCTCTCCTCATTTCACCTCACATGAAGCTAAAACTTGAAATTCTACTTTTTAACAATTTCTACAACCTACACTTGGCCAAGCTATTAGTGGTATCATTTTGAGTACATATCTTGAACAGCAAACTTGCAGTATGGCAGTATGATTTGGGCTAAAAGGGTCCTCTTACAGAAATGACAGGCTAATTTAGGTGACCACTGTGTTCTAGTGCTTGTTAGCAATTTTAGCCTTGCAGCTTTAGTTCTAAACTAAAGATGCAAAATGTAGACTCCAAACATTGTTGCTGAAGCATTCTTAAGTTAATCGTATCTGAGCCTCCACTGACTCTAATTTAGCAGCTGGATTAAGTTAAATCAGTTCGGTAAGTGAAGGAGAAAACAACAAATCCTCTAAAGCTCATTACAGAGAACAACGACCAATTTTAATAAACGAAGATTACAAAAAAAATCCAACTCTGACTGAGCCCACACTGAGTCATTAAACTGATTATATTTGCACAAAGATTTCAGAACACAAAATGTCACAAAAGAGAGCAGCGTTGCGGTGGGCAAACCTTCAACTGAGGCTAAAGGCCATGAACAGTGATATGGGCCATCCAGCAGCAAACGCATGAGTCTGCAGAGTTAAATCCAGCCCTGCCACCACTACACTCCAAAAACCAGCTCAGTCCAGACACTTCACTCACTTGCACACACTCACACTCACACACACACACACCTTTCTGCTTTAAGCCTGGACAGCTCATTTATAAAGATCAAGAGACTTAACTTAAGTAATTAATTTTTAAAAGAACATTTGATCAAAAAATGACAATCTTGCTAACAATGAATAGCAACCAATATGAATTATTCATTAACAACAATTAATTATTATTCTATTAATGAATTGTTTTTTTTATTAATTATTATTTATATATAATATATATAATAATAATAATAAAAATATATTTACTTTCCACTGAGATCATCATTATCCATTATTATTAATATTAACCCACTATCAAGTATTCCATATCCACTATTAATTATTCATATATAATTCATATTAATTCATCAGTATCTACTATAAATGTTTTATGATGCACTATGAATAATTCAGTACCTACTATGAAGTATTCATTGTGTATCATGAAGCTAATGTACAAGGCGTGTAGTAAACAGACTTAGGTTTGAACTGTGGACACACAAAAAGCTCAAATAGTCCAAATGCTGCAAAGAGCTTAAATATAATAAATATAATCTGTTCAGAGACAAACCCACTGTGTGAGAGAGAGAGACTCAGCTGAGGGCTCATATATCACATATATAATTAATATGACTGACTATGATTATACATCTGCAACATGACTTACCCTGACTCTCCTTTTCAGCCTCAGATACACAGGAACTGTAAAAACAGACAGAGAGAGAGAGAGAGAGAGAGAGAGAGAGAGAGAGAGAGAGATGAATGGTGGAATCTTACATTCATTGAAAACAATATTAATTGAAAATACACCAGTGTTCTTTCATTTTGAATTTTTCTACACATTTATTTTCTGAGTTTAACACATTAGAAACAATAAAACACACACACACGAAATGTGCCATAAATCATTCTATCTAGCTACTCATCCGTCTATCAGAGCTGTCAATCTGTGTTACCTAAAATCTTACCTAAAAATGACTTTCATCACTCTTTTCCTAATATGATAAAAATCATAAAGTATCACACACACACACACACACACACACACACAGACCTGAGCCAAAAAAAAACAAATACACACTCGTGCAGATTTGAACCAAGGAAACACACACACACACACACACACACACACACACATATCTAAGCCATAGAAACACAGACATACACACCTAAGCCAAAGAAACACACACACACACACACACACAAAAAGACCCCAGGACAGAACTCCAGTCTGAGCCGGTCAAATCCAGCTGGTCCAGTCCAGATCACACAAGAACACTCTGTCTGTCTCCCTCCTAAAAACTGCAGCCCACACTACAGGCATGTGTAAAGGTTTGTGCACCCCTGGTTAAATGGCATGCTTTATTGATTTAACACAACATTTTTAGTGCATAAGTGTTATTTATGTGCTGAATGTAACACATTGTATAATAATAGTGAAAGTGAAAACTCAGTGACCAAAGTGCTTGCACACAGAGGAATCTGCCCTCTGCAATTTAACCCATCAGTGATGTGAAACACACACCTACACACATTAGGGGGAAGTAAGTATTCAGCCAAATGTTTCATTTTGGTCTCAATGCAAAATGTTCATTTCAGTGCATTTTATAATTTAATATAGTATATAAATGTGTATTATATAATATATAACAAACTCTATATCAGCAATTCTCAACTGGTGGGTCGCGACCCATGTTCTAGGTGGGACGCGGACAGTTTGAAATAAATAAATAAATTTTAAAAGAATTAAAAATTAAAAATAATTAAAGCTTATCTGATGATGTACTCGTCGTTTATCAAAAAGACACAGAGAGGCATGTCAGATGCACGAAGCACACTCGTTGCCATGGTACCCACCATTTGTTTGTCCGTTACCCTTCTCTTTAAATTTGTGATGATGTTCAGAGACAAGATGGCAAAGCGCAAATATAACCCAAAGCATTTGAAACGTGGATTTTCATACATTCAGAACAAACACAGACAGAATCCTCAGTGTGTTATTTGTAATGAAGTGCTGGGCATGAAAACATCCAAAGTAATGTGACATTTACAAACAAAACATGTGTGTAAAGACAAGTCGGTAGAGCTTTTTAAAAAGAGGACTTCATGAGCTGAAGGCACGGACGTAATTTGGGGGTGGGACGCCGACATGTCACTTTTGCTTTTTAAAAAGGCAGTTTTGGTCCCCTGTAGTTTTTACCTTCCAAAAACAATGTTACCCTGTATTAAAAGGAGACTAGTCGAGCATTAGAATTGGTAGAAATCCAAGCCAGTCAGTCTGAAGCCTGTTTAACTTTAGACTGAGCACAAGCTCATCTATTGTTTCTTGCTAACGTGTGATTGGCTGTCACCGCTGTCACTCCAAACAGCATTTAACATCTGAATCAGTGTTTGTGTGCGTGCGGCTACCATTCTGTGATATGTCGTCCATGTACATGCCTCTAAGTTGAACTATTGTCAAAATAATTCCGAATTTCTGCCTGTTTTTACTCAGAAATGAGGTATAGTTTTATGTAAATGAGGTCTGTTGACCATACAGTCCAAACATAAGTGTAAAATTGGTGGTAATGCGTTGGGAGTGAAGTTGACTGAAAAGGATTGGGTGATAATTGTATGCTACATGCTTTTAACAGTTTATAAATATTTAATAATATATAATAATATATTAATATATCTTTAATGATAAATATAAATTGTATAATTCTATTATTAATAACACTTAATGGTTATTATTAGTATATTATTAATAGTAACAAGTAAAATATAAATCATAATTTGTAAGTAATGTATTGTAATAATAATAATAATAATAGTTATTAGTTAGTTTAATAATAATAATGTAATTCATATTATTAATTTATGTTCCAACACCCTGCACCTGTCGTGTCCCCCCGAAATCTCAAGGCTATTTTTAAAAAATAAATTTGTTTGGGTTGTATTCTATAAAAGTGGGTCGTGACTTAATGACCATGAGGAAATGTGGGTCCTGGGCTAAGACCAGTTGAGAACCCCTGTTCTATATGGTTTATTGTTGTGTAAAATGTTAAATTCATTACGTGTGTTATAAAATATGCACAAGTTGACATAGAAAATCAATAAATAACCAATAACTTTTGCAAACATCAGTTCATATGAATGACACTAGCTGTATGACCAAATGACCAAACAGAACAAAATTAAATACAAAAAGATGAAAAACTACAAGCACTGTGATTATTAGTATTGTTCAGAATAAAAACAAATGCAGAATAAATTCAAATGGTAAAAATGCCAATAAAGAAAGATATTGGCTACATGAGTCAACATCCAGTCAGCTCTTTGCTACTGTGCGGCTTTAATGTGACCTTTTTAATCTGACATTTGTTGAGTAAAAGTGAGCTGTTTGCTCAGGAAGGTGCAACGAGCTGGAATTTATCAGAATAGCTGTGAGTTTTAGACCCAACAGAATGTACTTTTCCATCTTTCTACGTGTCTCAGACTGTTCTGAAGGAGGTCTCTGTGTTTGAGAACAGCTGATAAGCTCAGATAAAACTCTTTTAAACTGCTCCACCCCACACTTCAACACTTCACATACATCTCTTACAGAGAAGCTTTTTAATGAGACAAGAACCACCATTTCCTCCTCAGAACTGGAGTTATAAACTATAATAAAAATGAAGCCTTTTAAAAGGTTGTAACACAGGTTGTAAATGTGAACATATGATGGTAAAAACAGACCAAATGAAGCCGTTATACAACTATTTACAACAAAAAGCAGGTGTGAGGTTCCATGTTTGTCCACTTGGGGGCAATGTTTGCCTAATGCTACATTGTGTAGCTTATCCTCTTGCCTTGCTTCTTGTACAGTACAGAGGTGTAAATATGATTCCTATATCAAATTTACATGATCATATCTATTTTTTACTTGCCTGACAGAATCAAACTTAAACTAGCAGAGAGTGCCAAAACAGAACTTTGGATGGAAGTTGAACACAATGCTTAGACTTAGTTTTTATACTGTGACTACAACTTTGATCACACTGGCATGATCTGTGACTCTCAAGAGTTAATTAAGTTGTTTTGGACTGTTTTAGCTTGCAGCGCCATCACAAGCTGGCAGCGTCATTAGTGTGAGCACAGACCAGCTACACTGGTTATTAATGTTTTGGACGTGCATATAAAAAAACAAATAAGTAATGCAAATCATTTTACTACAGAGAACAAAGTGTTGTAACTCTTTGAGACATGGTGATCACTGCAGCAGACATATATACAAAAATGCATCTTCTATATGCATTGGTATTACTGTTCCAGCTGCACAAGTCTCTTTAGTGCACCTGGTGGCCAGAAACTGCAAATGCAACAAAACACGTAGTAAATAACAATGGCTGATGGTAGCACCTACAGTAAGGATTTCTGTCAAATCCAGCTAAAAAAGTGTCATAATGCTCAAATATTTTTTTATACTACATATTTTACACACACACACACACACACACACACACACACACACACACAGCAATGGTACTTAATACTGTATTGACTGTAATGGCTAAATGATTCATTAATGATAAGAAGCAGTTTATAAATATTAGTTACTCTTTATCTAAGAAAACATGAATTAAGCTCTAATGAAGCACTTACTGATGATCCTCATGTAGCCAATAAAAATTACTTAATAAAGAGTTATAACATATAATTTTCATTAACATTTAATTTATGCAATTCTTTCTGTTTTATTTTTTTCAATTATTGTATTGAATTTGACATTAAATATTTTGTTTCTGAAGTATGTTGTGACAATATAAGGATATATATATATAATAATAATTATTATTATTATCATTATTATTATTATTATTATTAAAAGCAACACTGTACCAACATCTCATCTAATACTACCAAAAACATCTTATATAACACACACCATTTCCGCAATGTGAGTGTGTGCATGTGTAACTAAGTCTCTCTCTCTCTCTCTCTCATGTGACTAGATTCTTGATCAGAGAGGCATGTGAGGGGTGTACACACTTTCCCATTAAATCAGCCAATCAAGCAAGGGGGCCTTGGTCAAACTGGCCAATCAGGAGCCGAGGGCTGCTTTCCCGCTCTGCTGCCAAAAACACATGGAGGAAGTGTGATGTCACAGTGTGCGTGTGTTACTATCTCAAACGAGCTCTAAAGGACACTTCAGTGAGTGTTTACGACTGTTTGTATGAGTTTTTACAGCTCTGCTGACCACACCTAAGGAGGTTTGTTAAGTACCTCATAACTGCGTTCAGCAGAATCTGAGCTATAAGAAGACTCATATAGACACTCCTGACTCCAGCAGACACACAACACCAGGGTCACATGATTCCAGGGTCACATGACTCCATATAAGGAACTTCATGTACAAAGTGATCATAAACAACATTAAAGGAAAAACACCATCAGCAGAAACCACGAACTCTAAGTCGACTTTTCTGTCCATTACAAACCTTTAAACTGATCTAGAACAGGTTTAGACTCTGGATTTAGACCCCAATGATGTGTTCAGTTCAGATCAGTAAGCTTTTTTATTTAAAATGTTATTTATTTACATTTACAGGCCCTACAAACCAAATAATTCAGTTATTGAGTTATTCAGGTATTCTTTTAAATATTCAAGTACTACAAATTGAATAATTGAGTTTACATTAATATTTCAAAAAAAGTCTGAAATGACAAATTGAGTAACTTAACTGTTGCAATTTTTACATTTTTTCAAACACTATTATACTATATTATAAAAATTACACTATATTATAAAAATAATTAGATATTAAAATACTGCAAACTGAGTCAGCTTTTGCAATTAGCAGTTAAAATTCAATATTTGGAGGACCTGTCTAATCTGTTTAATCTGTGAGACCATAATTAGGATCTGACAGAGGTTGACGGATGTTTTGGTTTTGGTGAGTTATTTAGGTGACTACTGAGTTCTAGTGTTTGTTATGCCTCATAGCTCTATCAGTTCTAAGAAAGGAGAACATTTTAGACTCCAGACTTGACTGGTTAAATCTGAGGTGGATTGTTAATATGATTTATTTCTGAACTGCTCGTACATGTTGAGCACATGTGAACACGTCAGACTAGGTCACTAAAGGACAAAGACGTAGATCAGCTCCCTGGACACCTCTCCGCTGCTCTATTTCGGATTGAGTTAAATATCAGTGTTAATTCTGTCAGCAGGTTTTAAATTAAAGAATGTCAAGCCAACTGAACACTGGCCAATATGGTCGGACGACTGGAATAGACTACACATCCCAGAGAGAGAGAGAGAGAGAGAGAGAGAGAGAGAGAGAGAGAGAGAGAGAGCGAGAGAGAGAGAGAGAGAGAGTGAGAGAGAGAACCCCCCCAGAAGGCTGGATGGGTGAAAACGTGAGGATATAAATGACCTTCACATCTCCAGTCCTTTAAAAAAAAAGTTTAAAATGTACTTAAGACAGATATGTAAGTCAGATCTATTCTGATTGGCTACCCTGTATTGTGACTCATCCATAGAGAAGTATAGGGTGAAACACTCTTTATAACTTCAGTGTCAAAGGGGTGGGGCTAAATGTGTGGGTAAGTTTAGCTTAGTTTCTATATATTGACTGTATAGAGTGGAACATGTTCAGAAAATGATAACATAATATTTATCATATTAGATCATGAAAACGTGCTTTTCCATAATGACCCTTTAATGCACTCAAATTCATGACACATTCTACTCATCTATTCTTCAACTGTCTGAAAACCAGCACTTACAGCACCCACCATAAATTACACTGTAACAATTATGAATTATTCAGTATCCACTATGAATTATTAAGTAACAACAATGAATTATTCAGTATCCACTATGAATTATTAAGTAACAACAATGAATTATTCAGTATCCACTATGAAGTATTAAGTAACAACTATGAATTATTTAGTATCCACTATGAAGTATTAAGTAACAACTATGAATTATTCAGTATCCACTATGAATTTTTAAGTAACAACAATGAATTATTCAGTATCCACTATGAATTATTGAGTAACAACTATGAATTATTCAGTATCCACTATGAATTTCTAAGTAACAACAATTAATTATTCAGTATCCACTATGAATTATTGAGTAACAACTATGAATTATTCAGTATCCACTATGAATTATTAAGTAACAACTCCAAATTATTCAGTATCCACTATGAATTATTGAGTAACAACTTTGAATTATTCAGTATCCACTATGAATTATTAACAACTATGAATTATTAAGTAACAACTATGAATTATTGAGTGTCCACTATGAATGATTAAGTACCCACTATGAATTGTTCTGTATCCACTATGAATTATTCACTAACTACTATGAATTATTTAGTGTTCACTATGAACTATTAAGTAATCATTATGAATTACTCACTCTCACTCTTATTTAGTATACAGTATGAATTATCCAGCAGTCAGTATAAACTCAAATCTGTTACTTCTGCAGGTATGAGAGTGTATATGTAAATACAGATCGTTTTTGGTTTAAAGGGTTAACCCAGTGATGATGACACTGTAAAGCAATAGTCACCTGAGAATCAGTTAAACATTTATACTCACTCCATCTCCTTCTTCTCCGCCTCCTCCTGCGTGAGGTCTTCCTCCACACTGTAGTCCAGAACCGAACCGACACCGAAAGCCTGGTTCTTCTCAATCAGGGGCTTAATGGAGTCCTGATCTTCACCTGCCACAAACTGCCCATAGAACGTCATCTTCATCAACTTCTCGAAAGCACGCTGGCCCAGGATCCTCTTACTCAGGTCAATCAGCTGTAGGAAGATAACAGTAAAACTGATATAATGTATTCATAGACAGAATAAACAAAGTTAAAGGAGCAGTTCACTCAAAAATCATATTTAAACAAATTTCCACTCAGATGTAGTCAATCAAGCAACACATGTTTGGAGGCCAAATTATTATCTCAAACCTCATCCAGACCTTAATGAAGATCTCACAGACTAGTGGACTAGTGGATGTGGTTTAAGACTGTAACTCTACGCTGTAAAAGGTAACACCAAAATTTACTCAAATAACACTAGTGTAGTTTACTTATTTCACACTCCCCTAGTGATTTAACTCTTGTCATTTTAGTAAGGTTCTCGTTTGGTATGAAAACCTTCCGAAACTAAATACACTTGAGTAAACTACACTCGACATTTTCGAGTTCTGCACTGCGCATGCGCGGAGGAGCTGGACGGGAGAACTTTCCAGATCTACACATCAGACGAAGACCTTCTGAACATTAGCTAGTTCAACTTTAATACCAATTACTGTTTGTTTGCTATGGTTCACTAAGTCATTATTACATTTCCTCAGGACATATGTTCTGTTAATAGTGATAACTGCCGTCTATTAAGTAGAAATATGTGAGAGTAAGTTTTAATCACTTCTCTGCCTTTTGGCTAAGATCAAATGTAATATCTACATCCATTGACTTTTCAGGGGTGATCCTACAGCTTGGTGCGGGAGGAAAGAGGAGAGAACCACCCCTGAAGACCTCAATGAAGATCTGGGTATCATCCCTGATCACTTCGTCATGCTTGGGCTTTTAGTCAGGTTGGAAGCCCCAAGGATATCCCCCCCTCTGGGACCCGATGCCAGGGAAGGTGGAGGCCTGCCCCACACCCTACGTTTTCTTTTAAAAATATTTTTTAATTGGCCTAAGTGTGTTTTTATTTTTATTTTTAAATTTATTTATCTTATTTTTGGGTATATATGTATTTTGGCGTCGCCACTCTGTGGATAGAAAGGGGGTTTGGGGTGATTTTACAGGATGTAAAATTTGCATAAGTTGTGTGTTATCTAAAATGTTTGGGTTTGTGTTTATTTTGAGTGTTAATGTTCTATTAGACTTTTTATAACGTTACGTTAGGTTCTGTTCTTCATGTTAGAGGCATTTATTCTAGTACTTACCCATTTACCGTAGCTGTGTTGTGTTAGCATATTAGAGTCATTCCCCAGGAAAACTGAGCTAAGACTAAAATACTTGATTGTGCAGTATAACTTTACAGAAGAGTAATAAAGAAGTCTCTTTTTTTTACTGCATCATGTGTTTCTCTAGTCTACTTTCTTTCTTATCCACGCTAAAGTATTTAGATAGGCTGAGATGCTGTGAATGGTGTTTGTTTAAAATAAACCAAAAGTACTATTGACTACTAGTTCTCTGTTGTGATTACTATATTTTTCTAAGGCAACCAGTTTCCTAATTTCTATTAAGTAAACTGAGCTCTTGTGAAATTATGTTAACTTGGGTAATGTAAGTTGGCAGTACTTAAAAATGCAAATTAACATCTTTATTATTACTTTTAAGTCAGAACAACTCAACTCAGTTGAGTAAATATAGTTGTGTTTTAAGTACACTTAAATAATAGTGTTTTATATAAATAAATAAATTTAAATAAATGTATTTTCACACAAGTTGGCACTTAGGTGACTATTGAGTTCCAGTGTTAGCAACATTAGACTTGAAGTTTTAGTTCTAAACTAAAATAGAAGCAAATATTTGATTAATTTTCAAGTTCACAGTAAGGCACGCTGTGTATTAACCACATTAACTCATCTATAGACCAATCTGTAGATCGTTAAAATCTGGATGAGGTTTGAGTGAATAAAAATTTTAGTTTTAGTTATGTATTGTTTCTACTTAGGTGAGCATTAATTTTTACATCTACATCTTTTAAGTCTTTTTCATTCACTTTTATCAAGACTGGGAGTATCTGGAGGACAACATACTCATCTCTTAAAATCTCTATTGCTCTCTAGCAATTAAATTTTTTAAAACTTAGTTTTTATTCATTTTTATCAAAATTTTCACTATTTGGACATTTAGTGTGTGACGTCTTCAGTTTTTACAGAAATGACTATTTAGGTGACTATTGAGTTCTAGTGTTGACATGTTTTAGTCTTTTTAATTTTTTTTATCATGACTGTCTGTATTTAAAGGACACTGTAATGAGAATAAATTAAAATCTGATGCAGGATGAGATCTTTTACAGAAATGACTATTTAGGTGACTATTGAGTTATAGTGTTTGTTAACGTTATTCTCAGTTCCGATTCTAAACTAAAAGAGAAGATCTACAGGCATGTCTTGGCTGGACTACATGTGAGCCAAGTTGCAGAAGTGAGTGAGATCTTTTTGGGTGAACCCGTCATTTACCTCCTTGTTCTTATCCACGAGGAAGTCGAAGGAGCAGAGTTTGAAGACCAGCAGACTGCGGAGCAGCTCCAGTGAGCTTTTAGACCTGTACGCCTCCTGCGTGTTGTCGAAGTCGATGGAGATGTTGCTGGTCCGGTCCGGGTGAGTCTGGATCAGGTCCACGTCGCACGGTTTCTCCACCAGCGTACAGGCGGGCTCCAGCCGCGCCTCGTCGCCTCTCTCCCGTGTCCGGCTGGAGGCTGCAGTCGAGCGGGAGCGTTTCAGACAGAACAGCCTATCAGACCTCGTCCTGGTTAAGGATGGGAACACTCTCGTGTACGACATGGTTACACACACACAGTTAAAATATCTGAAATAAACCCAAATGAGCTACTACGGATGGATGTTCAACATCAACTGAGCGCAGGAAGCTTCGCGATGCGCTTTCAAAGACGTCTGTGAGAAGGGTTGCCAGATCCCAAAAAATCTCCTGTCCAATGTTTGATAGAAACTCAGCACGAAGCGCCCGATTACTGGTCTAAAATGTGTATTTTTTTGTTGTTTTACACTTTTGAACCACTTCATATTATTGTTGTTGTTGTTTTAGTTGTTGTAGTATTATTATTATTATTATTTCGCCTTCTCCTTCATCTCTGCTCTAATCTACATTTTCAGATCTCCTTCCAGTTATTCATCTAAGATTAGGAAGTCATACGACATCAACTGCTTTTCTCCCTCAGCTGTTACCTGCCTGTGTTTAGCTTTTCTACTGTGCTATTAGCTTTTGACGGCTATGGTACATTTTTAAAGCATCCCGTCAATGCTGATATTTCGATTTCAAAAAAGCCCGATTTGCGCAAATTACGCGAACCTGGCAACTCTGCCAGCGAGCCTTAATAGCGCTTATATGCAAATATATTCCATATCGCAAAATGCCATTGGCGGATTATCTATGACGCATGAATGAAATTGGCGGTCGAAGCTCTGACGTGTCTGCCGTGGCCGTTATAGGTTAAGAGCACGTGGTTTTGGTGCTGTACTGGTTTAAAGCTGATCTCAGATCATGATTTTTGATTTACCAACAGTCACTGAGGCTGTAAAATATCTGATCTGAAATCAGAAGTTCATAGAACTTCCTGTCTAAGTGGTGTAACAGTTGTGTAGAGCAGCCTAAACCCAGTCAAGTAAAATACTGTTACTTCCATGAAAGCAGTTAATCAAATGGAGGCTATTAGTGATTCTCAAAATTTTCATGCAAAAGGTAAACTGTCATATATTTTATATTCATTACACATAAAGTAACATATCTCAAGCCTTTTTTGTTAAATTACTGTGCAAGAACTTGAAATATGTCACGTTGTCAATACATATATCAATACAATAATATATATATATATATATATATATATATATATATATATATATATATATATATGTCACGTACATATGTCATGTGTAATGAAAATAAAATATGTGATAGTTTAGCTTTTGAATTAAATTATGAAAAAAAAAATACTTTTTCACCATTATCTGTTTGTTGGAGATCCACTACTAAAATACATAACATGACATAAAACTAAAAAGAAATTCTGAGTAACTTCTTTAACTGAGGTGGATCGTCTATTTACATTTACAGCATTTATCAGATGCTCTTATCCAGAGTGATGTACAACAGTGCTTTTTTCCATTAAGAGAATTATCTTAACTATACAGACAGTTTGGTGTCCAATCTACATTTCAGTTCACACATTGTTAGAACAAACCCATCACTAATACCCCCAGTGGTGGACAGTAGTGGAGTACATTTGCTTGAGTACTGTACTTAAGTACATTTTTTGAGTATTTTGATTTTACTTGAGTATTTATTTTTTTGGTGAATTTATGACTTTCACTGCACTACATTTCAAAGACAAATATTGTACTTTTGACTCCGCTACATTTCTAGGAAGCTTGCTGTTACTTGTTCCTTTTGGCTCTGCAAAGCTTTGTAGTCCACTGTTGCTGTTTTTCTTTTTCGTTTCTCACTCATTTGTAAGTTTCTATGTTAAGCATGGTAGTTCTTAGTTACCAGTGTTACTGTTTGTGAGGAAAAAAAGTCTCTCCTGTGTATTTATTTATTTATTTTGGGGAGGGTGGAGGGGGTAAATATAAAAAATACAAAAATTGTCCTTTTTATTTATTTTTTATGCTGAAGTTTTACAGGTGGTGTAGACTTTTTGTTGCAGAGTAGTTCTACATGTCAATACATCATCAGGTGGTTTCAGCAGGTTACAAGGTTCTGTAAAATTACTCAAAACAATACAGCAATGTACTGATATTAGAAAATATAATTTGTACTTTTGAATACTTGAGTAATTTTAAATGCATGTACTTTTAAATACTTAAGTATTTACTTCAGTACTTTAACTTGAGTAAACTTTTGACTGAGCAACTTTTACTTTTAGTTGTGTAAGATTTGACCACAAGTATCAATACTTTTACTTAAGTACTAGAGTTGAGTACTTTGTCCACCACTGCTAATAACTAAGGAAATGGAAATCCAGCATGTACCCACACCGGTCTGATGTTTAGGAACCTTTTGGTCTAAAATAAAGTGAAAAAACTATGTTCTCAGGGTCCTGTGTTCCTCAGCTCTGCATATCATCTCTCCCAGGGTTATAGGACCCTGGGAACATGGGACATTGGGAACCTAGAACATTGGAAACATGTGACCCTGGGAACATAAGACCCTGGGAACATGGGACATTGGGAACATAGGACACAACACAATAATGGGAAGTTTAGTAGACTCCTCTCACCCTGTTCTGACTCAGAGTTTGACATTTATGTTACTGTTTAAAAAAGTTAAAGATACAAATCTGCTCCTTTCTCCTTGAAAAGTCAATGTAGAACTGAACTTCTGAATTGCAGAAACTACATATAAACAAGTCAGCAATCATTAATTCAAGTTTCAAGCTCTTTTATCAAGTTTAGGGAAATATGAGATTTTTTACAAATGCAACATTCTTCCTAAATAGCCTTGTTTTCAAGAACAGAAATGATTCTCATGACACCAAGTGGTTAATATGAGTAATTACACTTTCTTCATGTAAAAGTTACCAGTATATAAATAATATTATTTTGGTATTGTTAGTAAATGTTCCATGCGGTGAACAGAGAGAATTACAGCAGTGTTTAAAGTCTTCAACTCTTTACTGTCCATTATAAAATCATTGCATTAAAAATGAATGGGGGAGTGGAGAGGGGGTACTATGGGGTTTGATGCTTCAAAGGAACAATGTGCAACAACAACAACAACATCAATAATAATAATAATAATAATAATAATAATAATAATAATAATAATAAGATAATGAAAAGTAATGTTCTGCGATATCATTTTATTTAAAATATGATATATGGTATAAATGTGTATATATATTTAAAATATATATACACACAATAGTCTCCAAAGATTAGAATGTTGTGAAAAAGTTCATTTTGTTCATAATTTAAGAAGGTAAACAAACATATATTTTGTATTTATGACACATAATGTTACATTGCAAATCTTTATTTGTTTTTATTTTGTTTAACATTGATCAGTATAGGCCCTGAGTGGCTCAGCAGGCTAAGACGCTGACACTATGACCAGAGGATCGCGAGCAAAAACTGGCCGTGCTCTCTCTGGGTGGGTAGATTGTGCTCTCTCTCTCTCTATCACTCACACATTGCAATGTCTGTTGGCTCAGGCGTCTACTGATTGGTTCATTCAGAGCTGGGAATCCTGCGCTTTCCTCCGAGTGCGTTGGCTCCACAGTGACGGTGTATGAGCGGTAGTTAGAAAAGAGGCCGTGGCTGCATCACACACAACTGAGGAGGCGTGTGCATGTCTTCACCCTTCTAGAGTCAGGACAGTGCAACGTGATGGGGAGAGACCCCTAGCCGATGGGATGGGTTAATGGCTACTACCATATTGGGAAGGGGAGAAAATTGGCAAAAATGATTAAAATAAAACATTGATCAATATGACTTATGAGCATCAGAAATCCAGAATCTAAAACTATTAGAATATTTCATTTGCAAGAAATTATTTCAAATAGTATCAACATTAAAATGACAAGGCTTGAAATTTGTCACATTATGTGTAATGAATATAAAATATATGACATTTTACCTTTTTGAATTAAATTACGGACACAAAGGAACTTTTTAATGATATTCTGATTTTTGGAGATGCACTAGTAGACAGGAAACAGCTTTAAAATAGATGTTGGAGTAGTGTCCAGATCTCATGTAGAGTTTAGTTCACGTAGAACAGATTTATGTCCCAGAAAAATGTGTAAAATACAGCTCTAAGAGTCCACTCCAAGTGTCCAGCCCAATCACCAGACCTGACGTCCACTAAAACATCCTGAATGTGATCAAGAGGAACATTAGTATTGTGCTTTTTAACAATTAGTATCAACTTGTTGAGGTCTGAAAACACTGCTGTGACCAGGTGCTGTGGCCCTTTTCTGTAAACAGAAGCTCTAAATTAAAAGAGTAAATTTTTTACAAAAACGTAAAGAATCTACTCTTTTGGCAGTGGACTCTGCTGTCAGTCTGGCATCCGCATCATGATCCCAGCAATCTTCAAGGAGTTCACAAAGAGAAAGACCCTGCAAAACAGCAAACAGACTCAAATGCTGAAGCCTTTATGTGCACAGCCTTTTAAAAGAGTCCTCCTTTAAAATGTATAACAGTGGTCTATAGCTTTTACAGTCCAGGACAAGCGTATTGGAACACCTGCTTAGTCATTGTTTCTTCCGAAATCAAGACTATTAAAAAGTTTATCCTGCTGCTGTAGGAGTAACTGTCTCTACTATCCAGTAAAGACTTTCTACTAGACTTTGGAGCATTGCTGTGAGGATCTGATTGTATTCAGCCACAAGAGCTGTTAGCTGGATAGAACAGAAAACACTTGTCCACAGCTCAATGCTGGGGGGCTTTATACCCCTCTAGTCCAGACCTGGCATTAGATATGGTGCCAATAGGTTCATGATTAGTCCTATTCTATTGGCAGTACTTCTCTACAGGGACCATACAAGCTTATGTGCATTTGTACATCTGTGTCAACGTAAAGTAGCTGAATGCATTCATTAGAAGGAGTGTCCACAAACATTTGGATATGATGATTACACTTCTTATCAGATCTGTTTCATGTTTTCCATTAATACACATTAAAACCCTAACCCAGCCAATCAGAAAATAGCATTGTTAATCTCTGAGGTATAATACACACAAATATCATCTGATGTTATGGAACCAAAATCTAAATTAAACTAAATGTACCTGGATGACTTGACCCCATTGGGGTGGTACAGATGGACGCCCTCTTTTCTCTGAAACATAATCAAGAAGACTTTCACGGGATGGACTGGGTCCCAGTTCAGCTTCATAAGGGAACATATGTGCCGGGATTGGAGAATCTGGAAATAGACATCAAAAACTCCAATGTCACGTGCAAAATATAGGACATTGTTTGAGAGGTAGTTAACCTTTGAAACCTTTTGCATCCATATGATGAAATATATATGAATACTGGAAACAAGGCAATTTTTTAAATCTAATTTTAGGAAAACTGTCATAATAATAAATCTAAATAAGCCTCTTAAACTGTCCATCATCTACGTCTTCCTTTCAGAGCTTCAAAACTTTCTTCTTTTATAAAATCCACACTAAAAAGTTAAATGAAAGACAAAACCATCTTCTTTGTTCATTTCTGACTATTTTGAGATGATAATTAAATATTCTGCTTCAAATAAACTGTCAGTTACAATAAGTGATGCTTTTTATTAGATGTTTAAGCTCCAAACAAATAGAACTGAGCACTCTGTTTCTGTCCTGCTGAAGGGCGCCCTCTTGTGGCATTTGAAATTTGAAATTTGAACCTACATAATGTCCCTTTAGTGTTGTGCAGCCTGAATATATTTCATACAAATATATGAAAGGATACTGAAATAGATCTGCCTACACAGCACTTTCTAGACAATGTGGTCGGAGTTGTAAACACAACATGAAATGAACCGCAGTACATTGATAGAGTATCACAAAACAATTGCACTGATACTTTCCACTAAAGGATAAGTCCAGTAAACAGTGAGCATCCACTCTTCTGCATAAAATCATATGGACATTAGCATTGGCAGACACTCACCATGAATTTAGGTTATGTTTAACTGACATAACTGAAGTATGTCAAGGAGAAGTCACATCTCCATTGCTCTTTAACACTGTGATCGAGGACATCATGAGAAAAAACATTCAAGAGTAGGCATGGACTACACCATGATGAGCACAACTCTGACTGATTTGATGTTCACAGACAACAGCATTACATTCATTGACCCAGATATCAAGACCACTGATATTCTCCATGACATTGTTTGGATCACCCAGCCATATGGCTTTAAGACAACAGGCAAATCAGGTAGACTTTCTAATATTAGAAGACCACAGTGGAGGGATATGAAAACAGAGATTAGAGTAATACTAAAATAACATTTAATAAAAAAGCAATTATAAGTTCCTCAAACATCTGTCATTTGACTCATTAGATTTTGGGTTAGTTTTAAGTTTGTGTACCACGACCTTCAGTCAGACAGTGGGCTGGAGAGTTTTTTCGGGACCTGGCAACCTGGAATGCGCTTCTTGGATCCGTCACTCTGGATTTGACATGTCAACCTTTGTCGCATTGTTAGTGATGTGAAAGGCACTTTGAAATCCGATTTGAGCGGCCAGAGCATCCAGACTGATGGATCTGTACAAATCCAACTATAATCGGATTTCAAACCACCTCCAAATATGATTTCATGTGGTTTTTGGCTGTCAGGACTACCAAAATTCAATCTGGATACTATCTAGACAGGCTAAAAATCAGATTTAGGCTTGCTGTCTGAACATAGCCAAGTAACACTGGATGACTCCTGTCAAAGGCTCAAATAGTTTGGCTGCATTTGCAGAATGAATACCATTTAGACATCATATAAGCTACTGTGACAGAAGAACCAAAATGACTAGAAGGTTCAAAAAGCCAGAAATATCATCCATTAAGAGGAACCAGCACTTCACCAACCATATTGATTCTCAAGCAAGAGCCCTACATCACAAAGCATGGAATCCAGTGGCACCTACAGCAGTGTATGAGCTCCACAGGTAATCACTATCTAAAGAACTGAAGATGATAATGATGATGAAGTCAAATGTATACCTTTGTACAGGTCAGAGCAGCGTGTGAGCAGCTCCCAGAGCAGCAGTCCTAAGGAGTAAACATCTGCCTGCAGCAAACACCGACCACTGCTCAGATTCACATATCCATCCAGGAGTTCGGGCGACATGTAGCGGAGGGTCCCAATCTGAACTCTTTCCTGCTGGTCAGGAGGAAGGAAGAGTGATCACTTCCTTTTTTTACCTCATCTCAGAAACAGGGCTGAAGATGTGCTGTGAATCATCTTTACATCTCTATAATATAGAGTTCAAGACTTGCTTTGATCAATTGTTGTCATTAGCTTTAGGGACAGCTGTGGCCTGGTGGTTAGGGACCTGGTCTTGTGACCCGAAGGTCGCTGGTTCTAGCCCTTTCAGGATATAACTGAAGTGGATAAGACTACAGACTACTCCAGGCAATTGATCTCACTGTACCAATGGGTTAAACGTGGAGGTCAAATTCCTCTGTGTGCAAGCACATTGGTCAATGATTGTGACTGTTAGATAGAGTATTTTGGGTATATTAAATAAGGTTTTGGCACTTTAGTTCATTGTCTAGCCAAGTGGTCCAGCTAGCACAGTACTAGCAGTGCTCAAACATGTCTCTTTCATTTGCCCCCACCACCTGCAATAACTCTGTCTCCCCTGTAGGGGGCTTCATCACCACATCTCCATGCCAAAGGAATGTTGAGAGAATTTTCTATATTCCTGCATAAATGTAATTTTGAACACCATCAGACTGTCACACACATCCTAAAAGAAGATAAAGAGAAGCCTATAGTTACTGCAGATACTTAAAGCAAAGGTCCACACACTTTTGTCTCACAGACATGTAATGTTGGATATTTTTCCTCAATAAATAAATCACCAAGTCTAATATTTTTCTAATTTGTTTTGATTTAGGGGGCGGCACGGTGGTTTAGTGGTTAGCACATTCACCTCTCGGCGCTGAGGTCTAGGGCTCAAGTCCCCATCTGAACAGAGTTTCCATGTTCTCCCCGTGTCTGCGTGGGTTTCCTCCAGGGTCTCCGGGTTTCCTCCCACAGTCCAAAAACATGAAGGTCATTTGGATTGGGTACTCTAAATTGTGTGCGTGTGTGCACCCATTAATGGATTGGCGCAATGTTCTGGGCTTAGATGAATAGTGTAGTGCCCTGCCCTGTGCCCAGTGAGGGGGTAGGGGACTAACCGCACCTCTGATAAGGATTAAATGAGTGTGATAATAGATGGATGTTTTCATTTAGTTCTCTTTGTCTACTTTTAGGACTTGTTTGACAATCTGATGTTTTTGATTAAGATTAAGATGAACCAATTTGCCAATGTGATTTTTCACACAACGGAATTTGACTTCCACATTTAACCCATTAGTGCAGTGAAACACACACACACACACACACACACACACACACACTAGTGAACACACTAGGCTGTGAGAATTTATGCCCGAAGAGGTGGGCAGCCCTTATCCACCAGCTCCCGGGGAGCAGTTAGAGGGTTTGGTGCCTTGCTCAAGGGCACTTCAGTCATGTCCTATCTGGGGATCGAACTGGCCTTAGAATCAACCATATCGTTACCACTAGGCCATGGCTGCCCCCCAAGAAATTTTTGGTACGAAATATAAAACATTTTAAATGGTTCACAAACTTTCAAGCACAACTGTAGCTGTGTTAATGCAATTTCTTGCAATTACCACCAATGTCAGGTGGTTGCTAGATTTTGGACATTGTATTGCTATGGTTGGTTTCAAGAAGGTGTTGCTAGAGCTCAACAGTCACCTATACAGCCCAGTTATTTCTATAAAACTACATCATGTCCATCCTGGTCAGGAAAGTTGTATTCAGCATCAAGCACATTTTAAAGTGAAAGTGAAAATGAAAGTGCACAATGATTGACCAATGTGCAACACAGAGGAATTTAATCTCTGCATTTAATTCAACTATGCAGTGAAACACACACACACACACACACACACACATACTACAAGGCAGTGTGCACACTTGCCCTTATCCACAGTGCCCGGGGAGCAGTTGGGGGTTATGTGCCTTGCTCAAGAGCACTTCACTCATGTCCTGCCAGGGGACTGAACCCTGTCACAAGACTGGATCGCTAACACCAGGCCACAGCTGCCCCCCAAAAAAGCTTGAGCTCTAGATGGAAAAAACAAACCTCCATTCTCCACTGACCATGAAGTCCAACAGAATGCTTTAGCACCATAGAGCAGCCGAAATCGCACAGAGCACAAGAACCATCAGCCCTCACTAGAACATTATTACTGCTCAGATCACAGTGCACTATTGCTGGCTTATACACACCTACAAGACAAAGCCAACAGCAGGTTAGTTGTTTGTTGAATTAATAAGATCTGTTCATATGCAACATTTATGCAGCCATCATCACAGTGTGTTAAATGTCAGTAAATAAAGACTAAGTGTGTATTCAAATGTGCAGAAGTTTGTAGATGATTGGGGCACTTATTTACACTTCAATAAAAGTTTAAGGGTATACTAAGTTCCAGTGTTGGGAATAACGGTGTTAAAAATAACGGCGTTACGTAAAGACGTCATTTTGTCAGTAACGGGATAAAATAATTAATTACTTTTCCTGTCGTTATAACGCCGTTGACGTT
>BRDA01082082.1:0-11985 GCA_036984385.1 Crenuchus spilurus | reverse complement strand
GTAGCGTAGCTGGCATAGACAAACAAGAGAAAATGGTAAACCGGATGTTGCCGGTTGCGCGGTGCATTCTGGGATTTGTGAATAGGGCGAATTGAGTATCGTGATACTACACTTGGAATACGTATCAAAGTCAAAGTATCATGTCAACCCTAGGCTAATAGTACATTAAATACCCAGCATAAGCTTATATTTTGTTTTGAGAGTGAAAATAAGACCAAACATCCCACTCTATCGCTAGCTGGTTACCATACAAGCTAACACCCATAGACTGTATATAGCCTATGCTAATACAGTTAGCAAACTGGCTAACGTTACCGAAACCCTTTACGTTTTAATTCTAAAGGCAACAAAAGACACAAACACACAACTATTAACTACAGTGTAGTGTATGTAATGGTCTCAAAAAGGTGCTTGGAAACTTTATTCTCACCTATAAACTGAAGAACTGCCTGAAATGTATTTCTGCAGGTAACTCAGCTCAGACTTTAATTCATACGACCTTTCGCAAGCAAAAATAGAACGAACGTTAGCGCGCGTGCAGAAGTTTATATATCACTGACGTCACGTCGGTTTAGAATACAGCTCTCTGATTGGTGTATTTGAAATGAAACTCTGTGGTTGATTTGTTTGCGTTTTAATAACCCAACCGCTTACGTTTCAAAGGGCCGGACATTTGCTGCATCTCCTTTGTACTTGTTGTCATTCCCCGAGCCGTTCACTCTGCCCGATTTGTACCGCGCATGCGCATAACACGTCATTTCCGGATAAAGTTTTACGAATTTCATTGAATCAGAGTCGTTTTGGTGAATGATGAAAAGTTTTGTACGTTATCGTTTTATTAAATTTATGGTTCATTGTTTGTTAAAAAGAAATCATTTACGTTTTTCCCGTTTTGCATAATTACTTACTGAAGGGTGGATTTACATAGACAGTGGAGTGGGGAGCAGATCTGCGTTAAACAACAGTAGGGTTGCCAGGTCCCCAAAAATCTCCATCCCGATATATGACACAAAGCGCCCTATACAACCTGACACTAGCCGAAAATCTAGAGCGTCCAATCACAGATATTATTGTTAGCATTATTATATTTTATTAGTAGTATTAGTAGTAGTAAATATAATGTAAGAAGAACATAACTCCATATTTGTTTTTCTTTGCATTTAAAACACCCCCTTTTTTTTACTATAAATCTATATGTTCAGATCCCATTCCAAGAAGTCATCTAATACTAGTAAGTCTACCCAAATACTCTTCACACTCAGTTGTTTATTGGCTTTTAACGCCTTGTGTACACCACAGTCATAGCCGTAAAAAACACTTATAGTAACACAGACATTTTGAGTGTATAACTGTGGTGTTAAAACCATAAGGAGTTAAAAGGTAGTAGAGAAAAGCGGATGTTTTAAATGCAAAAAAAGAAAACATGGAGGTATGTTCTTCTTACATTTACTACTACTACTACTACTAATATAATAATAATAATAATAATAATAATAATAATAATAATAATAAAAATAAAAATAAAAATATCTGTTAATTTGTAAAACTTTATCCGGAAATGATGTGCTTATGTGCATGCGCAGTACAAATTGGGCAGGGTGCACGGATCGGGTAGTGGTGACAGTTGTCAATGAGTCCGGATGTTTCGTCATTTTCCACGTCAGCGTGCTCGCACCCCCCTGCGGGAGTGTTGCAGGACCATCGCAAAGCACGTATTATTACTGCAATGTCAGTGCAGTGACACTGATGTAGTGGTGGTGTGTTAATGTGTGTTACACTGTAGTTTTTAAACACCACTGTGTCCACTCTCTGTCCAGTCTTCAAAACACACCTATATTGTTGGTCCACCTTGTAGATGTAAAGTCAAAAACAGCAGCTCATCTGTTGCTGCACAGTTTGTGTTGGTCCTCTAGTCCTTCATTGGTGGTCACAGCATGCTGCCCACAGGACACTGAAGTCTGGATATTTTTGGTTGGTGGACTATTGACACTGAAACATCAGCAGCTCTGCTGTGTCTGATCTACTCGCAACACTGCCACACACATTAATACTACCATGTCACACGTCAGTGTCACTGCAGTGCTGAAATAGTACCTGCTCTGTGATGGTGTCCGTTGAAGGACAGGGTGTGCAAAGAAACAAACTATAGTCTGCAAATGTATGGTCAGTGCAGCTGATAAAATGCACAATTACTGTATACTGTATATACGAGGTATGTGTACCTAATGAAGTGGCCGTTGAGTGTATTTATGCATTTAAATTCAATCATTCTTGTTGTACCTAGGCACTAGCTGCCAAAAACACACTGTACTTGTCAGGAGGTAGAAGCAACAAGAAAAGCATGTTACCCTTTTAAAGCTCCGCCAAAAAAAAGAAGGTGTGGTACAAACTCCTGAACTACCATTAATGCACATGTGGATTCTGAATACGTGTTGGTCTAATATGCAAGCCTGCTACTGAGCACCACAAGAGAATAAGCATTAAGGGCTAGGCCAAAAACTGGAAATACCACCGAATTAACGCTAATTCCCAAATGATGAAGGGTGAAGACTGGAAGAACAGCTTCAATAACATGGAGAACTCTTCTTTCTATGCTTAAAAGGTTCCTCAAAAAAGGGATAGCTCAACAAGAAAAGCATGGTCAATCCCCCTTTTTTATGCTCAGCCAAAGAGGTGTGGCACGAGGTGAATACTGGAGTTGAATTACTCAGATAACGCCGTGTTGCCAAGCCTGTCATGGGAGAGAAAGCATCTTTCAGTCCTAATGTGTGCTCTAAGCCTCCACTAGATACTGTCATATTGGCACAGCGGACTCTTACAAGTACCAAACCCAGTGCCAAAGTCTGGTGTCATTCCGCATCTACATCTATGAATGTATGGATATTTACATTAGATTTACATTTGAGGCATTTAGCAGACGCTTTTATCCAAAGCTTACAATTGGGGGTTAGGTGCCTTGCTCAAGAGCACCTTCAAGGCGACCTTCAGGCCACTAGGCCACGGCTGCCCCCTAATATGGCTGATGGACAAAAGGTTGGCAAATACACTAAAGAGGGCACAGTGAGTGGTCATGATTCTAAGGTTGGTGTTTAAAAGCATCGGCAGCTTTGCAGTGTCTGATCCACTCATGCCAGTGGAACACACTCTAACACACCACCACCACATCATTGTCATGCAGTGCTAAGTATTCAAGTGTCATAACAGAGTCTTACTGCAGTGGGTAAGAAAGATCCCACATGGCCCAGTTATTCTACATGTAAAATGAATGGCTGAGTAAAAGAAGAAAGGGGTAAAAGCCAAATTGAGCAATATAATGTCTGTCTGTCTACTTGTCTTCATATTTTTGATCTAAAGTAAAACGATAAAGCTTGACAATGAAAGACAGGGACTGATCCAATCAATAAAATCCAAAAAAGGAGCTAAATGTAAAGCACTAAACCATTTAATTGATGAAATATCCATCCATCCATTCATTATCACACCTGCTTAATCCTTATCAGGGTCGTGGTTAGTTCTCTACCCCCTCACTGGGCGCAGGGCAGGGCATTACACTATTCAACTAAGGCCAGGACAGGGCGCCAATCCATCGCATACATAAAATTTAGAGTAACCAATTCACCTGACCGCCATGTTTTTGGACCGTGGGCGGAAACCGGAGACCCCGGAGGAAACCCACGCAGACACGGGGAGAACATGGAAACTGCGCTCAGATGGGGACTCGAACCCAAGACCTCAGCGCTGTGAGGCGAATGTGCTAACCACTAAGCCACCGTGCTGCCCCTAATTGATGAAACAGTAGATTCCATTTCTTAAAAATACTCAGAAAAGTTAAACTCCATCCAATTTTCCTGACATATACGGACCTGAGTGGACTGAAATACTACCCACCTCAGCATTTTACATTAGCAAGCTGCTCAATCATAGGCTATAAACAGGTGTAGGCAACTCAAGCAAAGTGTTTATATCACGGAAAGCCTGAGGTTTCATTTATAGTGCACTGAGAGCCTCCTGAGTGGCCCTTCATTTATCTGGGCACTGAATTGGATCTGCCATGTATTACAGCACGCTATACCACAAAACAAAATGATACTTATATATCACAGGATGTAATGGCTATTAAATGGCGTAAGGTCCCGCTCGGCAGGGATTAGGTGACTGCCTTTCTCCTTTATGTTATTACACTTAATATTGTCAACATTTCAGGCCAGTGAGAACATGAGGATCATATAGGTCTCCAGCAGGTGCTGAGTTGCTACTTTCTCGGGTCGCACACAGAGGGGGTGACATGTTTCGGATTCACTGCTGGAGATCCGAGAGCTCGACTGACAGCCCGGTGTCATGACATCATCATCATCATCGTCCCTGGATGGAGATGGAGCTCCAGTCAAAGTTAAGGGAGGATGCGGAGTGGACGGAAGGTTAGACAGGAGGAGGAGGAGGTAAAGGGCCCAAGCCGACTCCATTAGCCTCCACAACGAGGGGAAGTTGCCAGAAACACAATCCAGTTGCCAAGGAGTGTCGGCCAAGAACGACATCATGGTCCCACAAAAAGGTACAGCAGCCACACGTAGAAGCTTCCAGACCTTTTTCATATGATCCACGTGTCAAAGTGGTGTGATTTACTAGCACTAAAAATCCACAGATATCCATCATTTCTATTGGATTTGTCGTGAGGACACAACAAAGCTTTTTGTTGTAACAGCTCACCGCTGGACCACACGGCCTTGGCAAGGCCCAATAAATCAATCAAAGCAGGTGAACCAACTATAAGTCAATGCTGCTCCGTGTGAATCATGCTGTGATTGAGAAGTACTTGTGTCGCCATGTTAATTCTGTTCACTCGCATACGTGGACAGTTTCTAGTGAATTTGGCTTTCTCGTGAACTGCCACGTCCGTCATCATCTGAACTCGGTTACTAATCCTCGACTTAGGCAATTGCCTCCTCTCTCCGCACAGGAGAGATCAAAGTTTGTTTACAAAATACTTTGCGAGAGCCATCCAGCGCTATTTAAACTTTACGTTTGGGTTGGACCGCCACTTTTAAAATGGCTTGAAAACTTCCTCGGAGACAATAGTCGTCTCCTCTCTATTTCTTTTCACATTGTGGTTATTTTCTGCACAGCTCTAGCGTGTGGTGGGTTTGATCTCCAGTGGGAGCTGCTGTGGGGGCTGTGGGCGGCCGGTGTCCGGTTACCGAAGGAGTTATGTATTCAGCCTAAGGGGGAAGGTGCACCGCGTCCACTTAAATGCAGACTGGGCCTCTCGCAGACGGGACAGGGTCAAGGGTCGCGGCTAAACAGGGCCGGCTCATTGTCTCCTGGCAGGTTGGGCACATCCAGCGATGAAAATGCAATCAAAACAAACAAAGCTTTGCGATCTGGAGGTTTGGGGGGGGGCTTCTCCAGTGACTTCATTAATCAAAAGCCAGGTAGTGTTCAAAGAGATCAGCCCTCCCCGTCGCCCCTCATCCCTCAAACCCACAGCTGCAGGACAGACATGAAGGCTCAAACAAAAGGAGAGCGGCCCTAGAGGTTCCTCCTCCCCACAGTCGCGTGCTTTCATTGTGGCTCAATTCTAATGACTGAGGCTGAGAAAAAAGTCTGAATGAATTTAAACAAACAGCAACTTCCACTGACTCTGCAGCACCATTCCTTCTGATTGATGGTGTTTACTCTCCAAAACAGTACTTCCTTCAGTAAAAATAAGTCAGACATGAACTCAAGTAAATTTTTTCTTTTGCATTTGAAATACATGAAAATTACAATTAAATTACAAATTACAATTAAATTACAATTAAATTACAAATTACAATTAAATTACAAATTACAATTAAATTACAATTAAATTACAAATTACAATTAAATTACAAATTACAATAAAAAATGATAAATGATGCACAAACCAGCCTTAGTTTTCTATATTATTAGCATTAGATGTATTTTGGACAATGTCGACCATTTATTTTGGATATAAACATTGAATTTATGCCACAATGATGTTGTGTATTAGGTTATTATTTATATAAATGAATGTAAAATAATTGAATGTTTAATCTTTACTTGACTTATCACTTCACTTGCTGAACTTTCAGGATCAAAACACCAGAAATTGTGTTATTTTAGCAATCAAACCACCTTATTTCTACTCTAAATATTTAATATTTCTCATTTTGATACTGTAGTAAGCATATAAGGTGATTTTACATATAACTAGACATTTATTTATTAAGTGAATTCATTAACTATACAGGCAGATGATTTTGCTCTTTTATCTTTTTATAATTTTAACAAAATTATGTGGCTGTAGATTAAGAAAATGACTTAAAACTAGTAAAAGGTGTAAAAATGTAGAATTTTTTGACTACTGTAAGGTTATAACAAAACTATTTTTAGTAGTTCCCTCATTATATTGGCATAAAATTGAGCCAAAATGACCAATAAAGTGAGATATGTGATGAGTTTACTTACAGTAAGAAATAAATGACTAGTTAATAGTAAAATTCTTATAATTAGCTTGTTGCATTCTCAAAATGAGAAATATTAGATATGTATAGATTGTATGATTGCACTTGCTGAGATAGCATTTTTAATGCTATTTATGCTAAAATATTTAAACTTGAGTCCTCACATGTTTACCCTAGTAAAATTATTCTTACTTCAGTAAAATAATAACTCGAGCAGAAGTAAAAGTAGTTTTAATTCTGTAGATTAAAAAAGGCATTGCTGTTAATGGTGCTGGTCGACTTTGGTTCATTTTAATGTAAGGAATGTGTTAAGCCTGAAATAAGCTCCTGCGTGTGTCTGCGGTTGGTTTCTGTTCCTGGAGAGAAAATAAGCTGAACTGATGACAATTGGAATGGACACTAAAACAACAACTGCGAGTGTATGCACCTGAGATCAGGGTCAAGTGTGCTCAACAGTGCAAGAGCACAATGGAAAACACACCTGGGTCAGAGTTCTGTACACATAAGGGACTTCTATTGGGTTCTCAGTTGGGTTTGGGGTTTTTTTGTGCACAGTTGATGATAGTCATGGTTTTTTGATGTGTTTCAGGGTTAATTTAAGGAATCCAATCTCTGCTATCATGAATGTACAGACTGAAGAGCATCTCTTTGTGGAGCTCTAGTTTAAAACTCTTATTGTAAAGCTCTTATATTGTGTATAATTGTGTATTTTTCCTTCTTTCTAGGTATTAGTGATGGTTTTGTAGAGTAGTGTGGACTCTGGTCTTAAAAATCCTTCAAATCCAAGCCAGGAACCATGTAGGGACCTCTATTTGTAGGAATACTAGCATGCAGGAAAGTTGTTCTGGAAGTCTAGGAGCATAAAATACTAGTACTAGTATTATTACTAGTGCTGGCCCCAAGGCAAGTTCAAATCCTGATGGTGCTGCTTAATATCGGCAGCTGGAGCCCGAGACAGCAAAACTGACCATGCTCACTCTGGCCAGGTAAGATGGCACTCTCTCCATAGGACTACTAAGTAATGTCGGCTGGCTCAGGCATCTGTCAGGTAGTACATAAGAAATGGAAGCAGAAGCGTACGTTGCTCACCTGTGTTTATCTAAGCCAGTACTACGCCAACCATTCATTTGGCTTCCTGGCCAATCACAAGCTACTACTCCACTTTACAAGGAAGCAATTCGCCTCCATAGGTCATGCTGTCATCCTCCTTCCTCCCCACCACCACCAGGTTGGCCCTGGTCCTGTTACCTGGGTGGTGGCTCAGCCTCTGCTGCCCATCTGGGGCCTACACCAAAGACCCTAATAATTAACCTCTCCGCTAACTCTCCGAGTTTTTATGGCAGAACTGGGGATCATGCGCTTGCCTCCAAGCTGCCCAGCATCGTCAGCAGTTCAAAAAGAGGCGGAGCCTGACTCTACATGCATCGGAGGAGGCCTGTGTTAGTCTGCAGCCTCCTAAAGTCAGAGACGTTATAAGTGTAGGGAGAGTCAACGAACGGGCGGGTCGATTGGCTACCAAACACATCAGGGGTTTAAAAAACATGTACTAGTGCATCTCCAAAAATTAGAATATTGTGACAAGGTTCATTTGTGTTCATAATTTAATTCCAGAAGCTAAACTGTCACGTTTTGTATTCATTACACATATTTCAGACATTTTTTCTTTTAATGCTGATCCTGATTTGACTAGTAATTTAACTGAATTTTTGGATTTTTTAAGCCAAACTGATCAGCCATTAAAATACTTTAAAAGTCACTTTACGTGTAATGAATATAAAACATATTAATGACCGTTTAGCTCATTATTTCAGCGCCGTATAGTGATGCTTGAACAGCACGAAGCCCAGCAGGTTCAAGGCTCAAGTATCTAGTCTGGCTGCCCAAAATGCTGGACACTCCCATACACTTGCATTGTTACCATAAGAACACGCACCTATAAATATCAGCGCATGGCAGCAGCTGGAGGTGCAGATACAACTGTTTGCATCTCCAGACGCTGTTCCACAGTCTCAGACCAGACTGCCATAGCTTCCGTTGTACACAGGAATAGAACAGAACTAGTAAAGTAATACATAGTGCTGCCCTACTTTCGGACTCCAGAGTGTACCTCAGAGTGAGGCAGATGGTTCTCAGAAGCATAAGTACATGGTCCTGTGAACCTGAGCACGAGTCCTCACTACGGTCCAGCAGTCCAGGGCTAAACTTGACGGCTCAGGCTTAGCAACTGTCCATGAATAGTAGAAAGTAACACAGCAACACAGGCATTGCCTTACCGTTGAAAAGCGTGTTCTGGGCAGAACTGTACAGCTGCATAGGGAGAAGTCATAATGCCAGAATGTAGTCTTCTCAAAAACTACCAGCAAATGGCCCAAGCACATCTATCAAGGAGGTCCGATCTATGACAAAAGGAGATAAAACAAAAAAAACGACCAAAACATCAGCAATGAAAAGTCACTGCAGACAGTTTAAAGTGCAGATAGATCAAGTGCACAGGAGTGGCTCAAGTGTGGAGGATGCTTTGATGGGTTATTCTTTCTATGGACCACAAGCTGAGGGGCGGCGTCACTGCCAGGCCATTGACCAATCCCTGACAACAACTGGACGGGGTATCGTACTCCCTCAGTTGCTAGGATATAGATATGAAGCAACACCCCTAAACTGTCCCCCACCCTCTCCATTCCTGGACCAGGTCCCCAGTGATGGCTTTCTAAGCACTGTACTGAAAAGCTAAGTCCTGGACCCGTTTGCTTTCTCGTCACAGTCCCCAGAGCTGTCAGCCAGGCATTTGCACTTGCATCACTCCAGCACTCTGGATTGACAAAAAATGTCACGTCGAATGTCCCTCTGAGCCATTTGAGTGGTCTGTCATGAGCTGTAAAGCCTAGGACTAAAGGTTCAGCTCCTTCCTTGTGCTTGATTTTGCTAATACGAGGCCTTACTGTGCTATGATTGGTTGGTGATGCACAGATATGGGTTCCTTATGGAACAGAGCACAGTGTAAGCTCTCTGAATTCTTCAGCCTTCTTCCTATGGGATATAACTCCCAGTCCTTCTCTATTATCTCTCTCCTCGCTGGACAGACAAGGCAGCTGTAAATGTAGAGGCGTTTTGCATTTTTTGAGAAATGAATAGCGGGTGAATCAGACACCCAAATTAAAGGCCAGGGTCACAGAGGGGGAACGATAATAAATAGATGCTGAGTATCCAGGGAACATGAGCCGGACTTTTGTACCTTTTAACAGAGAATCTCTCTAGCGCCCCCTGCCCCGAGCCCACAGCGCACCTTGACAGCCTTGATGATGTCAGCACAGTATGCCAACGCGGTGAGATCAGGCTTCAGGCCGGCTGTGTCTTTTTAATAGCCTATTCAGGGGGAAAGTGACGTGCAGAAAAAAATCCCCCCCTCACAAGTAACCAACCAGCAAACGTCTACTTTGCCTCATCTTTCCCCCACATGCCAAGGCAGCAGAGTTATTTTCGTCCAACCTCCATATCACCCACCCAACACACACAAACACACTGCCCACACCCGGGCAGATAGATAGCCATACTAACATCTGCAAATTGTGCGTCCTCATTTTGGAAGTGCCATTCCTGAACAGAGTCCAAATCAAACAGCGTGCTCTACTGGGCTGAACTACACTCATTAGCGAGTAGCACATTCCTGTGCATCCACAAGCACATCGGACATCATATAGACGTTAATGGACTTCCAGAGTCTTAATTGAGGGTTGATATGAAAATCCAGCATATGGGCTCCTCTGGAGAGATGCCAGTGCAAGCCTTTGATCGTTAAAAGACAAGGGCAAGGTTTCCTGCTCAGCTATAACATTAACACCTCGTTTTTACTCTCATTGTCCATATAAGTGCACTTTAGTGTTCTACAATTACACAGTCAGTGGTCAGGACCCCCCACAGAGCAGCTATTATGTGGGTGGATCATTCTCAGCGCTGCAGTAACACTGACGTGGTGGTGGTGTGTTATGCTGGCATGACTGGCTCAGACACAGCAGAGCTGCTTGAAATTTTAAACACTATCCACTCTCTTAGACCTTGTAGATGTTACGTCAGACACAGTAGCTCATCTGTAGCTGCACGGTTTGTCTTGGTCATCGTCTAGTCCTTCATCAGTGGTCGCAGGATGCTTCCCATGGATGGATATTTTGGGTTCTGCTGTGTATGATCCACTCATACCAGCACAACACACACTAACACACCACCACCACATCAGTGTCACTGCACTATTGAGAATGATCCACCCAAATAATACCTGCTCTGTGGGGGGTCCTGAACAATGAAGAACAGATGGACTACAGTCTGTAATTGTAGAACTACAAAGTGAAGGTACTGTAGATAGGTTTAACATTGTGTGTGTGTGTGTGTGTGTGTGTGTGTGTGTAAAAACTCTAATCAGCACAAATATACAGTATCCATGTCCCCCCTTTCAGCTGTGGCTATAATACAGTCCTTTCATCATGCAGACTTCATTGTTTATGAAGATCTCCAGTTGCTTTCCCACAGGACTGCCTGAATGTGACTGATTCACTAACACGGCGACTAAGAAGCAACTGTTATACGTCCATCCAACATCAAAAGAAACACGCCACGTTCAAGGGAGCTGGATGCAAACCGTAGTGGTCAGACGTGCGTGAACTGACGTTTGAGTGGACTGAGAAAGCAGCTGTGTCCTTAAAAATAAGACAGAGATGCTGCAGCATCTATGCAACTGCAAACTTCAAGCTGTTTTAACTTAGCTGAGAGTCTTCATTAAGTCTTCATTAAGTTCAAAAAGGCACAGTGGAGGAAATAATGGTTTGATCCCTTGCTGATTTTATAAGTTTGCCCACTGACAAAGATATGAGCAGTCTATAATTTTAAGGGTAGGTTTATTTTAACTGTGAGAGAAATTTACATTGTATAAAATATATACATTTATTTGCATTTTGCAGAGAGAAATAAGTACAGACCCATTCCAGAAAATTTTAATATCATGGAAAACTCCACAGTATTCTAATTTTTTTGAAATCCTGTTTTCATGGGTTTTATGAGCTGGAAGCCCAAATAAACAAATAAATACTTGAAATCGTTTAAATTGTGGGCCCTGAATCTATAATCTATGAAAGTTTAACTTTTTGAACCCACAGGTCTGCACATCCACAACCCAGAGAGGGCATATGAATAGAAAGAGAGTGATAGAGAAAAAGACTGATGGGGGGGGGGTAGACGGGGAAAAAGAGAAGGATAGAGAGAAATGTTGATAGAGGGGGAGATAGATAGAGAGAGCAAGAAAGATAGATGTGTAGAGAGAGATGTTGGGATAGTGAGAAATTTATATAGAGACAAGCAGAGAGAGAAGGATGGGGATGGAGAGAGACTGGAAAGAGAGAGAGTAAGAGAGAAAGAGAGACAGAGACAGAGAGAGAGGAAGAGAGAGAGAGGGGGGAAGAGAGAGAGAGAGAGAGAGAGAGAGAGAGGAAGAGAGAGAGAGAGAGAGAGGAAGAGAGAGAGAGAGAGAGAGAGA
>BRDA01082073.1:18054-34845 GCA_036984385.1 Crenuchus spilurus | reverse complement strand
AGTCTGGAATGAGAGCCCTTCAATAATTCACCAGATTAATTAATTAACTGATTGATTATTTGATTATTTTTAACATTGCTGTTGGTGAGATCTCTTTTTGGCAGCTGGATCATGTGCCAGCACTGAAATCAAAGGCTTTCTAGCATAGTCAGCGGGGTTTATTGTTTTTCAATGTCAGCGGGACATTTGGACAGAGAGGACTGAACAGTGGCTCAGATTGGTGTTCAGCTGCATCTGTTTTAGAGCACACAACAAAGTGTTGAATCCACAAGTGTTGAGTTTACACCTGAACAGTTCAGTGGTGCTGAATTACTACTTACCCTGCAGATTTAACAACAGTTTTATTGGATTAAGGGCTACAGCACAGAATTCATGCCTGTATCCTTGATTTATCTTCCAATACATTTTTCCAGTTACAGTAAAATAATGTACAGTAGAATCAGGAAAGAGATATGAACACTATTGTACATTGAAGGCCTATTAAAAGAAATAGGATCATAAACACAAGCCCTGTTTGCAACTATTTTTTATCATAGTAATCTAAGAATTAGTAATAATATTCATTATTGGGATAACATGTTTTTATTGTGATTGTAATTTAAGTACTGTTATCTTTTCTTAGCTCACCCTGGTCTACACTGTTGAATGTATACACTCAAAAAAAACTTGAGTAGTGTACTGAGTAGCATTTCTACCCAAATGCTGGTTGAGCCTTTTGGGTTATTTCTACAGTGCTGTGCAGTTCTTGTTGTCAATGAGTCAAATTTCAATGTAAATTAGCAGCTGAGAAAGTCAATTGTTGATGAAACAGTTGATTAAATGGTAACTATTCAGGCATCAGTGTAATCACTGAAATAAATCTTTCATAAAGTGTAGGCAAGTTGATTCTAGCTGCAAACATTGGCTAGCTTAGCTTAGTTAACTTATTAATAGTATTTGTTTCCATTGAAGGATTACTGACAGTTGTAGCTCATGAAAATATACAAACCCAATTCCAAAAATGCTGGGAGGCTAAAGTCAATGTAAAATAAACAGTGTAATGATTTGCAAATCTCATAGACCCATATTTTATTCACAATAGAATGTAGAACACGTCAGATGTTGAAAATGAGTCATTTTACCCTTTAATGAAAATTAATTAATTTAGAACATGGCAGCAAAGCATCTCAAAAACATTGAGACAGTGTCATGTCTACTACTGTGTAGCATCCCCTTATCTTTTAACAACAGTCTGTAAACATCTGGGAAGTGAGGGGAATAATTGCAGAAGTTTTGAGAAGGAAATGTTAACCCATTTAACAGCTCAACAGTCCTGGGTCTTCTTTGCTTTATTTTTCATTTGATGATATGCCAAATGTGGTGTAGACAGCAGGCAGGCCACTTCAGCACCCTGACACTTCTTCTGCAAAGCTGTGCTATTACACAGTAAATCTGCCAGTGTAATCAACACTATTAGAGTTAAATTAACATAGAGGGTGTCAAAATGTAACACTCTCAGTGTTAATTTAACTCTAATAGTGTTGATTTAACACTGACAGATTTACTGTGTATGATGGAAGCAGTATGTGTTTTAGCCTTGTCTTGCAAGTCCTTTCCTGAAAGAAACATTGTCTGGATGGTCATTGTCATATGTTGTTGTAAAACCTCTATATACTGTTCAGCATTGATGGTGCTTTTTCAGATTTTTATGCTGCCCACATTATACCTCATACCATCATAGATTAAAGCTTTTGAACTGGGCACTGATCACAAGCTTGATAGTCCCTCTCCTTTTGTGTTCACAGGGTATTTTCTTTCACCTGATCACATTTTTTTTCATTTTGCTTTAGTCCATTTTAAATGAGATCTGGCACATAAAATACATCAGCATTTCTACATCATGTTGGCATAAGGCTGCTTCATGATACAGCCCTTTTTAACGCAGTGCTCTCTGAGGACTAGAAGATCATGAGCATCCAATATTGACCATTAATCTTGTCCCTTGCTCACAATGATTTCTCCAGATTATCTGAATTTTTTGATTATGTACAGTAGATGGTGTGATATTCAAAGTCTTTGCAATTTGCATTGAGGAACATCTTTTTCTGAAATTAAAAAGTTTATTAAATTATTTATTTAATACAGTTTGTCACAAATTAGTGAACCTCTGCCCATCTTTGCTTCTGAGAGACTTTGTGCCTTTAAAGTACTCTTTTTATACCCAATCATGTGACTTTGTGAGTTGAAAATTGCTTGTCCAGTTGTTAGTTTTTTTTATTTGCACCACTTTTTACAGCCTTTTGTTGCCCATGTCCCAACTTTTTTAAGATTTGTTGCTGCCATCAAGTGTATATTGTGAATAAAATAAAATAGAAAATTATTGCATTCTGTTTTTATAAACATTATTAACATTTTACACAACATCCAATCTTTTTTGGAACTGGTTTTGTATTTGTTGAAATTTAGAGCAAATGCTCTAAATTATTATAATCATCCTCAGTCCCGAGACAGGACACTTTAAAAACAAATGATATTTTGTAATGAAATGTGTTCATTGCAGCCATTTAAATGGCATAATACAAAAAAAGTGCATGGAGACGGTAAGATATTCAGTGTCCAGTATACTGGACATTTGGAATTAAGGGCATGAAATCTGAAAGATTTTGAAAAATGAACTCATTTGTTAGTACCAATACAAGATACAAATTAAATGTATTTTCTGAGTTAACTGTTAGTGGAAATATGTAATACATTTTTTTACAGTAAAATTACATACTGATATGAACAAATATAAACATTTTGCAGTACATTTCTACTATTTTATTATTATCTAATAATAATAATAATAAAATAATTATTATTATTTTGTATCTATTATCTAATAATTCAAGCACCTCTTATACTGTCAGCCCTAAACAGACATGAGAAGGTGAGCATAGCATTGAAAAATGTCAAAAATATAGAGGTATACCAATGGTTTTAAGACGTGTATATTCGCAATACATAGCATGCTTAACACAGCATTCAGTAGTCTAACTCCAAATGTTCAGATGGCGGGACATAAATGTTTCGCGCAAAATTTAAGACTTTGCAAATAACTTCCCATTGTTAATATTATTATTTTTGTATCTTTAAACTTTAATCAGCATTAAATAATCTTTTTTTATGGCTAATCTAAATTATTATTATTATTATTAATTATTATTATTATTATTATTATTATTATTATTATTATTATTATTATTATAACTGTGCAACAAACATAGCACAACACCAACCACAATAAACATAAAACATAAATAATCACTGCAAAACCAATTGGAAGAATTGAACAGAAGTTCACAGACACAATTGCATTTCTCTTGTCTGCATTGCCAGAGCCAATATTAATTACACTTCAAAAGTTTTTTTTACAGTCCTGAGATGTACTGTTTGAAAAAGCAATCAAAGTGGTTATTACACACCTACAGGTTATGTTCTGTGCAGCAGATCCTGTGCTTAGCTTTCTCTCCAGTACCAAAGCAAAATAGTGTAACTTAAGTACTTAAGCTGTAGGTGAAGATTGTTAGATATGGGTTTATTCTATTACACAATAAGGGGAATGAAGAAGTGTTTCATAGTACAGTGGAACGTCAGATGTAATTTGCCCTGGTCATATTACAATTTTGTCCCGGGTACCGTTCACCCACCCAGTTGTCATCAGCGTGCCCATGTGACTCACCACTAATTTTGTGAACACAAAACGTTCACCCACACATTCCTCACTCCCCTGCATATTTGTTGTTCATTCTGCCATTGTTTCTTGTTGATAATGCCCTAAACAAACAAACATGTCATACTAGAGCAATGGTGCACAGTGCTACTACCTGGAAAAGGGTGTACAAACCAAGGCTGTGACTGGACCACACCATCATGCTCTAAAACAGAATGTAAACCTGTAAGAGTGATGTTAAATGTTCATTTATCTATTTTCTTAGTCTTTTGTATTTATTTCTCATTGGGTTCTGTATGTAAAACTATAGTTATTATATATAAAATGTATTTTGTTAATATTTTGGAGTGTCTGGAATAGATCAATTGGATTTGCATTATTTCTTTTAGGAAATATTCCTTCAGTTATCATTCATTTGACACTTTAGAACTAATTAATGACAAAAAGATTCTGAGATTCCACTTTACATCCTTTTGAAATCCCACAGTATGTGAAGAAATACCTCATGAATGAATTAAACACTAGGCTTAGGCTTTTAATGCAACAGGGTTGATGGCCAAAGTTTGGCCTTCTGATACATTCTGTCACTATAATAAAGGGATTTTAATCTGGGATGTTCTAGAGGTGTGTTAGTTCAGTTAGAGCCCTCTAATTATTTCATCCGGTCTCGGAACAGCAACAGCACTGCATGTAACCATTCAGTTAGCATTTCTCGTGAGTTCTGCCAACCCAGCAGCCGGTCTAGGAAGTTGCAGGTTTGCTTTCCTCGTTGCTTTAACAATAGATGCAGTGCTGCCTCATGTTTTGTGGGCAGCTCAGTCTGCGAGAGCCTTTGAGAAGTGAGGGTGACTGTGTTTGATGTTTAACTCTTCACATTGTTCCAAGCACAGTACATTCCCTCAACACTGACAGCCACCAGGCACCACAATGCCAACATCCTGAAAAGAAGGAAAAGCTTCCAGAAAATATTAAACTTGGTCATAAATCACACTTCCTTTTATGTGGTTTTCTTTTAAACCTCTTGAAAATGTATTAAACCTGTAGCTACTATGAAACTAATGTGTACTAAAGTTAAAGTGAACAAGTACAGCCACTGTTACAGGAAACTTATTAATGTATATGAAAGGGGAAAATGCTCTGCCAGCACATTTGGTGTCTGAAGCTTGTTTCTTTAATTTACTTACAAGGCTCCTCTAGCTGACAATTTATGAAAATGTTTGCTTCACCAATTAACATCCATTTGAATAGACTGCATGACTAAATCATCAAAAAAATGGCCTCAAACTGTGTTCTGAATATGCATGCTGTTCTATGTAGACTTTTGATACTATAAATCTATTGGGTTTGTACTTTTGTCTGTTTTTTTATGATTGATAAATGTTCATTTGTTAGCTTTATGAATCTGATAGCTTCTGTGCAAGAGCAAAACACATTTTGGGTACATAATTAGTTCAAAATTTATAAATGTGATATTTGCATTGCTTTGGAAATTGATAAGAATCCTTTGGAATTTAAAGGAATTTGATATTTAATCTTTTGAGAGTTTATGACATGTTTAGGTCTTTGCATACATATTTTGTATAACTCTTCACATAATATAACTTATATAACTTTACATTCATAATTCAATGGAAAATGTAGTATGAAATGTAAAATAAAAGACTGGAAAAGAAACATGCTCTTAGTAGTTTTAACTGCTGAAGATGCATCTGGAAAAATCTAATAAGATGAATGAAAAAAAACTGTTAGTGTCATATTAATAAACTTGTACTAGAATAAGTTTCCTGAATAAGTAGAGCTGCACCACTTTGCCTTCACATGTCCTCTCTCTGTCTTGATTGCTCGATTGGTATTAGTTAGCCATTAGACAAGAGAGAGGGAAAGAGAAGGAGAGAGAGAGAGAGAGAGAGAGAGAGAGAGAGAAGTGCTTTATTTTTTCATGTTGAATCTCTTGCATTGCCTGAGGCACACTTCAAAGCATTCGCTGCTCTGCCATGTCTCCGCCTGCCCTTATCGCTCAGGGCTGTGTGAGTCAAAATGTATCACTGTTATTATATTGCATTCATGACTTAATAATGGGCCTCAAACACTCTACAAACACTCCGGCAGTCCCACCTGTTTAAAGATCACACACGAACGCTTTCATTTCGCTGCCGATAATTACACACACGCAGAAAGAATGGCTGCCTCATAATATGTAATCAAGAGATAAGTATGATGGGGTTTAACTGTGAATGCTTGGTGTGTGTATGTGTGTGTGTGAGAGAGAGAGAGTGTGTGTGTGTTTGTCAGTATGGTAGTGCATTGACGCCCTTTTTTCACTTGTAAGTGCATATTTAATCGGGAGTATAATAAAGACCTTGTGTGTAAATGTTGGTCATAAGTGTTACTGTTACATCTCTGGGTGTAACCAGTTGACTTAAAGGTAAAGATAAGCATACTTTGATCTTGCTGCATAGAAATAAGACAAGGAGCAAAATGGCTTATATATCATATCTGTAGTTCATTATGAAGAAAGAAGCAGAGTTGTTTTTTTAGGCCTTAGGTTTGGGGCAGCTGGGGTCAAACTCAGTGGGTGTGGAATTCGACAGTGGTCCTCCACCCCTGCCCCCCTCCTTGCTGGACCCTCCCAAAGCTGCATTAATTATTACACACCTGAACAATAGTGCTGTCTTCCCGCACCAGCTACCCATAGATCACAAGAAGTCAGGAGCATTTCATTCAGACGATGTAATGGTTTGACCTTTGGGCCTCTTTAGAACATTGAAAGAAAGAGAGAGAGAGAGAGAGAGAGAGAGAGAGAGAAGAAGAAGAAGAAGAAGAAGCTGCTGCTGAGGGCTGGACTAACAGACAGAGATGAGAAAGTGGGGTTTTCTGTCCTGCCGCTTATGGCTAGTAATTGCCATGTAATGAAGTTAATGTTTTGTGGAATTTACAGCCCTGATATTAATGGTACACCCCCCACCAGCCCACCCCCACCATGCCAACCTTGCTTGGCCTTTCTTTTGATGGTCTCCACAAAGGAAACAGAGACAATATGTGAAGGGTCATTAATTTCTTTCCCTTGTCCTTTTTTAGGTTTATTTTCTTTTCTCTGTCCCACTTCTTTTCAGCTCATTTTCCTGCCAAGTCTTCTCAATGTTCATGCTATAATCAGACCTTTACTTTTGTCTAGCTATGCTTTGGTGACAAATCTATACAATTTTATAATACACACACACACACACACACACACACACACACACACACACACACACATATATATATATATATATAGTCAATCAGAAAAAGGATGACTGGAGTTTGAGGTTTGTTTTTTAATTGTAGTTGAAGTACAAGGCTGATGGTGCTAATAAATAATGATATTTAGCATTGTATAAAGCATGTGTCTAAAGCAATACTGTGGCTATCTATCTATCTATCTATCTAATACTACTATCTATAAAAAGAGACAAAATCACAAGAATTCAAGAATATTGCTACAGCGTTTATTTGGGTACCACACTTTTTCATTATTCAGTATTATATCACCAGCTAATAGTGTGCTGATTTAGGCATGCTGTTTACACAATGATAACTTGTAGCTTTGTACTTCCAATACTTGTTAAAGAAATGCTAAAAGTAAAAAAAACTTGTTGTATTGTCTGTTCAGCTACATTCAAGATAAAGGAAAAAAAAAAATCTTTTGGCTAGCTATCACTTTAAGACAGTGAATTAGCTCCTCTCTGTTGTCTGAGTCATGCTGTTTTATGGCTAATTATCATCACTCGATTATACACCCGGGAACAATGTAAGTACTGCTCTAACTTGCTGGGCCTAATTGGCAGCATGTGGACAGATCAGATGAAGGAGTCACTCTCCAGCAACTGCCATGACAGTTCAGCCTGCCAGGGCTGGTGACCCCAGGCTGTCCTACCTGACCCCAGAGTGCCAGGAGGATAAAGCCTCTACCCTATCTGGAGACTCAGAATGTAGTAGTTGTAATCGATGGCCATGAAAGAGTGTGGTGATAAATGATTGGTCAGGGCAGCACTCAGACAAATTGGGGACCAGCAGGAGATTCCCCAAAACTTCCTTTTTTTCTTTTGTGTGTGTCTTTTAGCCTCATTTCCCAGTGCTCTGGGGCAGTAAATTGTCTTGAGTGAATTCATTTGCACACACTGACACAGCTGGTCTAGAGCCAGACTCAAGCCTTACTCTTATAGCCACAATGAAGACATTCACTACCATCATTAACCCTAATAAGTCAACAGTGAGTGCAAAGTTAGTACTCTTTATTAGCTCAATAAAACAAGCAGACAAATTTACTGGATTATAAAGTCTCAGTTAACTTTTTTTTTCATTACAGTACAGAATAATTTATTAGAATTACTGTAGATCAAGTCTTGTTTTGTAAAAATGGGAAGATGAAATTTTCATGGACAGTTACAGGGGTTGGACAATGAAACTGAAACACCTGGTTTTAGACCACAATAGTTTATTAGTATGGTGTAGGGCCTCCTTTTGCAGCCAATACAGCGTCAATTCATCTTGGGAATGACATATACAAGTCCTGCACAGCAGTCAGAGGGATTTTAAGCCATTCTTCTTGCAGGATAGTGGCCAGGTCACTACATGATGCTGGTGGAGGAAAGCGTTTCCTGACTCGCTCCTCCAAAACACCCCAAAGTGGCTCAATAATATTTAGATCTTGTGACTGTGCAGGCCATGGGAGATGTTCAACTTCACTTTCATGTTCATCAAACCAATCTTTCACCAGTCATGCTCTGGTATGTATCTGGTATGTCACCCATAATGTTGTGTGCATTGCAATATTTTGAGCAAAACTGTGCTCTTACCTGCTAATTGAACCTTCACACTCTGCTCTTATTGGTGCAATGTGCAATTAATGAAGTTTGGCCACCAGACTGGTCCAATTTAGCCATGAAACCTCCCACACTAAAATGACAGGTGTTTCAGTTTCATTGTCCAAACCCTGTATTTAATTGCATTAAAGGAATGTAATTAGAAAGAACTCTAAATCATGTTTATGCTTATTTCAGATGTAAGCAATCATCCAAGACAAAATTTGGACAAAATTTCCAAATTTTGATTCTGTAGATTAGAATTGAGCTGCAAGGCTAACATTGCTAACAAAACACTAGAACCCATTAGTCACCTACATAGCTCAGTTATTTAAAAATACAACACCAAGCCTTCTCTCAACCCTTTCAAACCTGCATCTTAATTAACATGATTTAGACACAGTATGATGTACTTTAAGCTAAACAATACAAAACCTTGTGAACTTAAATGCCGAATGCGCCATCTTAAACAATTGGCAGAGAGCAGGAACGGCTGCTCTACAATCAGTTTTATTTAAAATCTGATTTAAGGAATATGACCCAATATCAGACTTCTACCAGCTCTGTCACTGTCTGAAGTGGCTGCTTGTATCAGTGAGGGTTCATGGGATATATTGTACATTGTTGGTTAAGTGTGTTTAAGAGTCTATAGATGCTAATAATACAGTCAGGACAAAGATAAGAGCCATCACACATAAACTCAACCTACGTTCTCACATTATTTGTTGAATCCCCCTAGTGTCCAACTATTATTGGAATCTCCTCAGTGAACAGATCCATCAAATCCCTCACTCACTGTGGGTCTTTAGCATGCCCATATTGCAGGCTTCTTTTCCATCATCCCATTTTTTCCATCCAGGCCTCCTCCTGAAGCCACTCAATGCTCTGCCATGCGAACAGCGTGTGTGACAGAGTTTGATCAGCTGCACTGGGCTGAGTAATTAACTAGAATTAAGTCATTAAACTGTCCCAGATGTGGCCCTGAATATCTGAGCTTTCGGCCCAGGTTGACAAGAAGGTGCTGAAGGCTGAGAAGGTCTATATTGGGAGGAGATCCCCAAGAAAAGGCATCTCTTTCCTTTGTTCAGTTTAAGTACCTAACCCATGGCTCAATTTTAGGTTGAGCTGCACAAGGCATATCATGTGCTAAAAGATTAAATGTTTTATACACTCTGAAATAAGATAAACTAGCAACACATCCTTGAGTCTTTGACTATTGTTCAAAGCAACAGATGATTCTTATGCCCTGTAAAAAGTTGTTCCAATCACTTTTAATATATGACTTTAAGATAATTGGAAGCCATATCTGTGGCAGCAAATGTAATCAAACCTTTTTTGTACATCATCCAGGACCAGAATGCTGTCACTTGAAATATTACAACACCTAAACCTAACAAATTTAATGTCAAATTTGATCATCTTACCCAAAATGTTCATGCTTATGGGCAACATAAGACCACACATAACATGCACCGGAATAATGATTACTTATGCCTATTTGTGGAGCAACAGCCTGTGTCTAACCACAGCTATTCACTAGATTTGGCCTAAATTACCATGAAACCATGCTCCTGGCTTCTGAAAGTTTCATATCCTGTCCATAATCCCTTATTGATCATGCCATCTAACCACAATCCTACCCACCATAATGAGGAAACTGTTTAAGCTGTAAGAAGCTAAATCCTAGCAGATCAACATGTCTCAAAATATCATCAACTAGTAATTTTACCATTTATTTGTTCAACGGAGAACAGTAGAATGTTGAAAATGCAAAGATGAATTCATTTCCTGGAAAACTTGACTGTTGCACTCAATTTAATGTCATTTTAAAGAGAAATGTGATAAGCAAATGTATACTTCAAACAAAATGAACCACTTTTTCAGAATTTTTGACAGTTCTGCTTTATGTAAGCATGCTAATCATAGTCAATGCGTGACTTAAAATATGATTGCTGGATTGTACTTTTATTAAAGCTAGTCATGTCAGATTTTGTGGTCTGCAATGGCCAAGATACAAAATTCACGCGCTACATCTACTTCGTATTTAGTTAGCTGAGTGTCACTTTAAGGTTAAAATCAAGAACTTTCAACCATAGTTCAAATAGAGAAAAAAGAATCTCTGTAAAGACATTTCCTTGTTGATAAAAAAGCTTAAGACTGATTGAATTCATACAACAATGTTAGATAAACTCTCCTCGGCCGAGTTGTTCTTGTTGCTTCTGAAAGTGAAAGCTTGAAGATACAGTTAATTTATCATGCTTTTGAAAAGACACTGATTTACATTGCAACACTAACAACTGGTTGTTAGGCAGACCACAACAAATATGTAAAACATGTACAGGCGTGGGAGTGGAAGGAGCTTTTGAAGACCTGGGCTTGATAAATAGACTGAATATGAGCACTAAGCTTTGTGGTGGTTCATGTGTGTGAACACCTCGCCTCTGCTCTCACCCAACAGGAATGCTGCCTGTCTGCCTTTTCACTTGCACTCTGTTCACAGAGTAATCTTCCCCTCAAGTAGGCAAAGAGGAATTGCTAATAATATCTATTAGCTAATGGGCGGATTCCCATTCTTCCATTTCCATCATGGCTTTAAATAAAGAAATTAGAATGAGGCATTCAACACATCCACAGTCACATAGGAAAGGAGATCTCTTGGTAGATTTCCTTAGACAACAATGAAATCCAGTGGAAACATAAAAGAGGATTGAGTTTTAAGAGAGATCTCAATGAAATCTCACATATGCCAGATGATAACATTTTACTAAAGACAGGAATCTCAGTATGAGCTCAATCATATCTCATGCTGTAATAAAATATTTTGAGTTTTGATGCTGTGAAAGACTATTAAAATGCTTTTCTGGGCCAGAAGTATGTAATTTCTCATTTTTGTCTCATGCTTTTTCTCCTACAGAATTTTAGGAGTCTTTTGAGCCACAAAGTACTGTAGTAATATTTGAGTATTAACACACAACTTCAATGAGACATTTAGCATAAAATGAGATATTACCAATGCTGATATTTACATTTTTATGTAATAGTCTCAAACTGCAAGCAAACTGGCTGACTCAGTTGTCTTTAATGTATAACTTTTCTTGTTTTCTCTTTCCACAAACTGCAGGATAATGGCAATTGCCACACCTGCCTTTACACCTTGGTGTGTACTTAGCAAGGGTGTGATTAGCAGTGAAAATTTGGGTGGGCAGGGGAAGACGAAGTGGGGTCGATGTAAAGATCCCTTGGCATTAATGATGAAAGCGAGTGAGGTGGGCCGATTGGTGCTGGAGTTGTCTGCTCGCTGTGAACCTGTAAACTCTTATTAAAGTGTCATTTAGGCAGGGCACTCCTCACAGTCTGGCCCCAAGGCCGGGAGATAGTAATCAGCCAGATAATTACTGCCTTTCCCAGAACCTGTGTCGCTGAGCTGCTTAAGAAAAACGGCAGCATATTATCCAAGGGAGTCAGAGGAGATTTTTTTTCAATGGACTACATAGACTTACTTAACCAGCTCATTCATTTGTGTGTGAAGGGGGCCAGTTTGATTTAAACCCAATATGATCACATTGTAGAGAATAATTCTGCTCTGTTTTTCCTTTTACACAGACTTATTTCATCTGTGTAAACTGTGCAGATTGACAGTAATGTGTGAGATAACTCCTAAAAAGCCTATCAGTTATAAACACAGGCAAACTCTAGGGCTTGATATTGCAACTTGAATGATGAAATATGGTTTAAGTGTGTCATCGATTATTACAAGACATATTTCATGATATCTTTGACTAGTTTCCTCAAGATGAATAGCCGACCTGGCAGATGTCATTACAACTTTTGTGCTTGCACAATCTTGCATAATGGTACTCGTATGAGAGCTATCAGAAGATGGGGAGATTGCAAAATGTGTTGTGCAAGTATGAGAGTATCTGTAATGAAATACACAGTTTGCTTCGTGTTTATGCTGAGTCTCTATCGGGGCCTTCTTGAAACATGGGCTTTACCCTTTGAAACTTCCACGATGCGACAGCTCAAACAACAAAAGCTTATGTTTGCACTCTTGATAAGAATTATCTTTGTCTTTCTAGCTAGTGAATCACTTCCCTCAGCGTTGTTTCACAAACAACGGCATAGCATTTTTAGCGGTCAACATCTCCCAAAGTTCACTGTGTGAAAAATAATTACAGCAAACCTTCAAAGGATGAAATCGGCGATGTCTGAGAGAAGCAGGCCGGCTTTGATGCCGATAGTGACGACGGTGCAGTCTGACAGCACCCGCGCTTGTTGAACTGTGACTTGAACCTCTTTAGGTCTCTATCTACGCCGTGCTTCCATCACTTGACTATTTAAAGATACTGCGCCATTCTTGCAGAGCCTTGCTCCTGCTTGCAAGATGAACGATGACAAGAGCTATCTTTCCTTTTAACCTTTGCCGCCCTGCTCTAAAAGTGTTATCGTGAGGCCCCCTCGAAGCATTCGAAACAGATAATGGTCACTCAAAGTCTGAGACGTATCTCTTTGGTGACTTTGCCAGCATAAACAGCTCATGGGAAAGAAGGTGCACTTGCATTATTCGGGTAGCATGACTCACTGATCTTATCAAGCTAAGTGAACACAATTACATCTTCATATCGACAAGTTATGTAGATCTAGGAATGCTTGCTGGCATTAGAGTGTGCATACCAAATTTCAATGAGCCACCTCAAAGGAGTACTTCACCTGAAAATATGAATGTGGATAACAATATGTGAAAGGTAGTGGAGGTCAAGTTTGCATTACATCATTAACACTAACTGACCGATGCTCACTTTATTTCCCTATTATCAATGTCGGCATTTTAAGGTGAAATCTGTCTTAAAATTAGTGATTGTTTAGATATGAATATTATAAATTGGGTGATGTACACCCAATAAATTTGATATATTTACACTGTAGTTCCACTTTGTTTAGGCAGAGTTGGAGACATTAGTTCATCTATATTTTTGTTCTGTAAGGAACAAGCATTACAAATGTACACTTAAAAGTACAACATGGACTTCACTACAACAAGGTTCACGGTGGCATCATATTTGTATCATATCATGACAGAAAAATAATCTGGATGGGGAAAGAGGTCCACCCTAGTACAGCCCCAGGAATGGCCCAGAGAGTGTATTTGATGTTCTCTAGCTTTGCATAAGTAGTGAGTTTTTGACCCCATTGTTGCTCTTAATTTGATATTTTTGGACTACTTGCAGCCATGCAATGAAACAGCCTGTAATTGTCTGTCTATGTAGTGAGTGTATAAGTCAGGTGAACCTCATAAAGTAGGAAGTAAATGGAAGGTAAAGGAAGGAGTTTCTAAGAAAATGGATTATGAGTGTATGTCAACACTAAGATTAGCTGCTGTGTAACTGCACATATTGATTGAAAAGGTATTGTTGAAAACTCAAATAGCTGAAGTGAGATGTACTGTTTGCTTATCCTAGTCATTTCTGTAAGTGGGATCATCTCTAATCCATTATTAAACCCCTGACCTTGTGTGAGTCACACATCTTCATTTGTTCTCCAGGTAAGCTGGAGCAGGTACTGTTCCTGCATGTTCCTTGCACCTCTCAGCTCTGGTTAGGCTGCTGTGCACTCTCATTGACCAATGTGCTTTGTACACACAGATGACCTCCACATTTATCTCATCTATGCAGTAAAACATATGCATGCATACTAGTGAGCACACACTAAGGGTCAGTAAGCACACTTCCTCTGAACACTTGCTCTGAAAGTTGTGGCGCAACAACTTCGCTCATATTTGCATAAAAATAACATATATGAAAAATTTCAATCAGGTTTTAGGCTACACCATAGTACTGAGACGGCTTTAGTTAAGATAACAAATGACCTCCTTCTCGCCTCTGATCAAGGCTGCATATCTATACTGGTGCTGCTTGACCTTAGTGCAGCCTTTGACACGATTGATCATACCATTCTTCTAGAAAGACTAAATAACATGGTTGGAATTACAGGAGTAGCCCTTTCATGGTTTAAGTCTTACCTTACAGACAGATACCAGTTTGTTAAAGTGAACAATATCTCCTCTAATCATACAAAAATGAAATTTGGAATTCCACAAGGCTCCATTTTAGGACCACTATTATTCATACTATATATGCTGCCACTGGGCAGAGTTATTAGCAGACATGGCATTACCTTCCATAGTTACGCTGATGACACACAGCTATACATATCAGCTAAACCAAATAATAAATCAAAACTAAAGAAAATGGAGGACTGTGTAAAGGATGTGAAGCACTGGATGACGCACAACTTCCCCTTACTAAACAGCGACAAAACAGAGGTCCTCCTCCTAGGTCCAAAAACGGCTTTAAATAAGGTATCTGACTTAATATTAAATCTTGCTGACTCCCCTGCTCATCTAAGCTCATCAGCTAAATATTTGGGTGTCATAATTGACTCAGAATTATCATTTGATCAGCATATAAGTAACATTACAAAAATAGCTTTTCTACACCTTCGTAACATCTCTAGGTTAAGAAATGCCCTTTCTCTACCTGACGCAGAAAAATTTGTACATGCCTTTATTACTTCAACATGCAGATCAATGCAGCTAAAACAAATGTGATGACAAACACTGAAGATATACTGAAGATCACAGTCGAAGGAAGACTTCTGGAACAAGTAGACTCTTTCACATATTTGGGATCCAGAGTAACAAAAGCTGCAGACTGTGCCAGTGAAGTGAAGACAAGAATGGCCATGGGCATGTTGGTGATGATCAAATTGACAAAGATGTGGAAAAACAAGTCAATTAGCACCAACACCAAACTAAGACTGATGAAAGCCTTGGTCTGGCCAGTAGCTACATATGGATGTGAAGCCTGGACACTGAAGAAAGAGGAAGAAAGACGTATTCAGGCTTTTGAGAACAAGTGCATCAGGAAGTTGCTGAAGATCTCATGGATGAAGATGATGACCACTGAGCAAGTATATGAGATGGCTAGAACTCAAAAGGAGTTACTGATGCACGTTAAATCCCGCAAGTTACATTACTTCGGTCATGTGATGAGGCATGCACATGAGAGCATTGAAGGAAGTGTTATGACTGGACTTGTGGAAGGAGTCTGAAGACGTGGAAGACCAAGAATAACCTGGATGGATAACATCAAGACATGGACTGGATTATCAGGTGCTAGCCTTCTACAAGCAACTAGAGACAGATGGCATTGGAGGGAAGTGACTCATCTGTGCAGCCTACCATCACACAGCGATGACGGCATGTGACATGACATGACATGACATGCACTACTGTAAGGATGATCCAGCAAAAACTTAAATAAACTCCAGTTAATTCAAAATGCAGCAGCCAGAGTACTCACAAAAACAAGAAAATTTGATCATATCAGTCCAGTCTTATCAGCCCTACATTGGCTTCCAGTTAAAAATCGTATTGATTACAAAATCATTTTATTAACATATAAAATCCTGCATGGTCTCGCCCCTGAATACCTGCAAGACCTCATCACGTGCTATGACCCACCAAGATTACTCAGATCCAAGGGTGCCGGTCTCTTACTAGTTCCTAGAATTTATAAGGCTTCAGCTGGGGGAAAAGCCTTCTCCTATATAGCCCCACGATTGTGGAATTCTCTTCCAGCTAGAGTTCGGGATGCAGACACAGTCACTACTTTTAAATCAAGACTAAAAACCCACCTGTTCAGTTTAGCTTTTTGTAATTAACCTCTCCTTTCCAGTTACTGTCATTACAGGACTTCATGAACATGGGGAGTTGCGGAAATCTCAGATACTCTGCGATATTGTGTGAACATGCTGGAGGTTGATGATGGCATTATGGATGGATACCTGTCTGTTCTGATGATGCTCTAATATCTATATTCCCTCTAGTTTTCTTCCTTCCAGTCAGATCAGATGCCATCTGAATGCAAATATTCACCCATCTTTTCTACTGCACTCAGCCTAATTGTTTCTGTTTGCTGTTTGTTTCCTTCTCTCTTTTCTGAGGAAAAGGCCACTGAAGGTATTCGATGACTGAATTCACCTGCAGACCACAACTGACCACCCGCGCTGCTACACCTAATGTGGTCAATTTCTTCTGCTCCGGAGTGGGTCTTCCTGCGGTTGACAGCAGACCTGCTGCTCACTTACATCTACTACTAGAAATGATCAGACTGAAGCTCTAATGCTACTACATTTACTGCATGTTACATTTAACTAAGGATGTCTACATTCACTCGTCGTCCAGACGACAGTTGG
>BRDA01082073.1:0-18044 GCA_036984385.1 Crenuchus spilurus | reverse complement strand
ACCTCATCACGTGCTATGACCCACCAAGATTACTCAGATCCAAGGGTGCCGGTCTCTTACTAGTTCCTAGAATTTATAAGGCTTCAGCTGGGGGAAAAGCCTTCTCCTATATAGCCCCACGATTGTGGAATTCTCTTCCAGCTAGAGTTCGGGATGCAGACACAGTCACTACTTTTAAATCAAGACTAAAAACCCACCTGTTCAGTTTAGCTTTTTGTAATTAACCTCTCCTTTCCAGTTACTGTCATTACAGGACTTCATGAACATGGGGAGTTGCGGAAATCTCAGATACTCTGCGATATTGTGTGAACATGCTGGAGGTTGATGATGGCATTATGGATGGATACCTGTCTGTTCTGATGATGCTCTAATATCTATATTCCCTCTAGTTTTCTTCCTTCCAGTCAGATCAGATGCCATCTGAATGCAAATATTCACCCATCTTTTCTACTGCACTCAGCCTAATTGTTTCTGTTTGCTGTTTGTTTCCTTCTCTCTTTTCTGAGGAAAAGGCCACTGAAGGTATTCGATGACTGAATTCACCTGCAGACCACAACTGACCACCCGCGCTGCTACACCTAATGTGGTCAATTTCTTCTGCTCCGGAGTGGGTCTTCCTGCGGTTGACAGCAGACCTGCTGCTCACTTACATCTACTACTAGAAATGATCAGACTGAAGCTCTAATGCTACTGCATTTACTGCATGTCACATTTAACTAAGGATGTAAATCTCTATCAGTAGTTTGATCAGAGGAGGATGGATCCCCTTTGTGAGTCTGGTTCCTCCCAAGGTTTCTTCCTCCAGCCTTGAGGGAGTTTTTCCTTGACACTGTTGCCTCGGCTTGCTCACATCGGGCTTAGAATCAAATTGTCTGATACTGATTATGTAAAGCTGCTTTGTGACAACGTCCATTGTAAAAAGCGCTATATAAATACATTTTGATTGATTGATTGATTGAACAGCGGGCAGCCCTATCTACAGTGCCTGGAGAGCAATTGCAGATTAGGTGCCTTTTTGAAGGACACTTAGCCATGTGCTGTTGTTCAGGGGATTGAACTGATGAGCCCTAGGTCTCAAGGTTAACTTTTAGGCCACAGCTGCTGCCCATGTATTAATTACTCTAAAAAAAGCTGCATGAAAAACTTTGTGAAATGATTTTGCTGCAGATAACTCATGAACTGATGTAACCTAGCTCGACAGTGATTCATACATTGAGTTCTCCAAGGTTGGAAACTTTTTTCTTTTTCTTGTGGCCAACGTTTGGTTTCTGGAACAAACAGTATTGGTCATGACTCATGATTCAGCTACACACACTGCACTCACATATATACCCACATGCTCCATCTCCACCTATTTAATTTCCTTTGCCCTTGTCTGTTTTGGCTAGGTGGTGATTTGATTGGTCAGCTGTGAGGCTTTTTTCTTTTGCCTCAAACTGGATTTGACTCTTGTAAACGCCCCAGCACTGACTGGCCAGGGAGGATCACTCAGATTAGGTGGATGTGGCTTGTTTATCCAAGGCCTCCATGCACTCTGGTGCTTTTGTTATTATAGGAAAGCGATAATGCCTTGCACTTCAAACCCAACCTCCGCCTAAGACTCTTCTCGGCTTGTGTCTGAGGAAGAAGGGCCTATACTTGTGCACAGATGTCTCTGATTAACTTGCATCTCCTAGTCGTCCCAGCGGCCCAGCCACCACTTGAACAGCCCCGTAGGCAACCACTAAATTGCTTTGGTTTGAGTATATGTGGAGAAGCCAGCTCGAGCATGCCGGATCCCCTCACAGATTTGACGGCAGCCTTTAGCACCATTATTGACTGAGAAAGGATGATCAGTTGTAATTGAAGAAGACTTGCGCTACCTGTAAACTCAGCTGGAGGCTGCAGGATTGAGCCAGCATTCAAATTCAGCCTGACATTGAGGAGGAAGTCTGCTGCTCTGCTGTGCAGAGGTGTATTTACATGGCCAATAAACCTCAATAAAACCTCACAACAGACATGCTTGTCAGCTAGTAGATAAAAAATAAAGGTTTATAGAGACTGGCTAAGTGGAGCATTGAGCTGAGATGACAGAGATTGTGGTGTTTAGTATTAAAACCTTTGTGCTCCATTCACTGCACTAGTTTCTAACAGTGATGGAAGAATATAAACAATAGAAATTTAGAGATATTGGTTGGATATTATTTAATGTATAAAAATTGTTTATTAAAATCATTATTTAGGCTTTTATTTCAATGTTTTTAAAAGTGCCAATTATATTGTTTTTCTTTAGAACCACATTCCACGGAGCAATTTTATAGCAAATATTTATGTTCCCATTGACTTTGGTACTGTGTTCTTTTGATAATAAAGTGAGGTCCATGTCACTGAATAAAATGTAACATTCATTTATGTCCTACAATTTGTCACACTTCCACAGTGATTTTTTGAAAACAAAATTTAATATTCAATAAATCTAAATATTAAAATTAAGTTACAAAAACATTTATCATTGTAATATTCTTCTGTTTTAGATTTTGTTTCCTTTTTCCATTTATTTTTGCTTCTATTGCAATTTTGATGATATAATTATTTCCTAGATCATAATAAAATAATCATTAACATGTTAGAATATTATGACCACTCGTAGTTTGGAATGACTTTGAAGGGTTTACTGAATGTATAAATAGCAAGCACACCAATGATGTTCTACAAGGACGTGTTTTGACTGATGTTTAAAGCAGCATGATAATAGGGTTATATGGGTAGTAGCAGATTGGAAACTGCTATCTTTATTAGTGCTTCCCAATAACATAAAAGTGGTGCAGCATGCACCATTGATGCCAGAATGGCAAAATGCCTCTGGTGAATGATACAAACTAACTATCTCATCATTTCTGACATATAATTTGCCTACCTGACAGATCATTCCTCTTCTTTGTAGTTTTGAAAACTTCTTGTATTATAACTCCATTATCTAGTGCAGTACACAGGGGCTGTTTTTGGTCTTCTGAGTCTCTTAGTTTTTCTTCTTCATGCTTTTCAGAGGTTTTTTTTTTTTTGACTCACTCTCTGATTAATCATTTAAGGTTCTGAACCTGCATTTATGGAAACCTGCTTTGGGACAATGACTGTCTTAGCAAGCACTATATGAATAGAATTAAAACTCATTTCATGGTATCTGGGATGCTGGAGTGGGTAGAGCACAGACCTAATCACACACTGTCTCTAATAGGTCTCCCAGGAAGCTGCTAAAAGCTGCCGCAGTACGAGGCCAATCGCTGTGGGCATCACAATGCACTGAATGGGGCCAAATGCTCTCCTAATGAATTCCGCCGTGCCAGGTAGAGCGGCAGCCATCACTGCCCAATGCCCTGGTTCAGCAGATCTGAAGCCTCTCCATCCCCGACTGCTCACTCTGCCAGAGAGCACAGCTCCATGTGGATCAAGAGGGACTGGCAGCAATCTCTCTCTCTCTCTCTCTCTCTCTCTCTCTCTCTCTCTCTCTCTCTCTCGCTCTCTCCATCTCTCTTTTCAGTATAATAGACATTTCCCTTCAGTTTATATATGATGTAACAAGTATTTTGGCTCATTAAAAAAAAAAAAAAAAAAAAAAAAAAAAAAAACTCAACACAACTTAAAACACAACTTAAAACTCCTGCCTTGTATTTCCACTCACCATATGCTTTAGAGTACACCTAAGTTTCTCATGTAGGTAAATAGCTGTAGACTGTAGCTAACCTGTTATCAATGTACAATTTGGTAGTCTCCCTCTACCACATTCATCAGTGGCCAGTTGCTCTCAATAGAGCTGCTTTTGATCAGATATTATTTATGTGATGGACCATTCTCAAACAACATAGACACTGACATTGTGGCACAGTAGAATATGTGTTGTTGGAGCAACTCTTATAATGACAAACAGAGAAATATGACACAAGTCTGTATACCAGCAAAGTGTAGCTAATGCTGAGGATGCATATTTATCACCTCATCAATCTTTAGAGTATCACAATGTATCTGTCTATATCCTATATATTAGGCACAGAGCAAGACAGTGACTTGCCCAATGTAAACGGTTCAGTGTTGAACATAGCCCAGATGCCAAAACAGTTGGCACAAGTGATGCAATTTGATCTCTGAACTTAGGTTCCACAGAAGGAAATAAAATACTGGATGTTAAACCATTTATAGACCATGTATGTGGGATTTTGTCAGCCCACCACACAAGAGAAATTAGAGTGAAAATAAGGGAACAGGCTGTGGAAAATATTCTTATCCCTCTAGAATTTGCCAGCTCTACTCTGTCTCTCGCTCTTTCTCGCTCACATTCCACACAACATCTGACGTCAAGTGCCGGAGATGTCTTTTACTAGTGATAGATTTGGGAAGACTTCTGCCTGTTCCTTTCAGGTGCATTTGAATTATATGTGTTTACTGCTCTGGTTAGCCTTTTGCTCATCCCACCCAGTCAATTTGGACGAATATAGAAGAATCTCAGCAGTCAGCTACCGGCCTTCATAGGCAAGACAGATGAGGAAGGGTGAGGAGGTAGTATGAGGTTTCAGCCCAGCTCCTGATTAATCTGGACTCTCCCAAACAAGAGCTGACAGGCTCAACCAGTGGCGCATCATTGCTGGTGAGTGGAGCGGCCCGTGGCAGGCTCTCCTGCGGTGCAGAGGTGAGGCGGTGTGGGTGATAACTCATACCCTTAATTGAATAGTGCCTTTAAATTTCATAATACAAGATGCCCGCGTGACAGCCGTCGGAAAAAAATGAGGTGACGGAGCTGAGGGTGTAGCATAATAAGCGGCCAAGGGGGAGGTGGGGGGGGGTGTTCTGGAAAGCATCTCTGGCACACAGAACCACAGAGCCTGGGCCTATATTCTCCTTTGATAACGGATAGCCTCCAGTTGTATGGGCCATTATTCCAAGCATCCCCTACAAAGCAAATGAACTTGACAGATGGTTGTGTCACCCAAACCCTTGACTACCGGCCTCGATTATGCAGAAAACAATACAATAGAAAAGGGAATCATTACCAAAAGGAAGCCTGGGCTGGTCCGCCGAGGACAATGCCATGCAGAGGGGGACGAAATTACGCTCGTGAAATTGAACAGTGAGAATGAGTTTAACATAAAGTGGGTTACAGCCAGGCAATCTGTCATAGCTAAAGCCACTGTCTGGGCCCGGCTTGCATGGCATATGAAGTCATCTGTCATCTGCGCGACCGCGTTAATGGCCAAGGCTCACACTTTAAACGCTAGCTTTCAGCGTGGCGAAAGCTCCGGTTGCCCACTGCCTATGGCATGCCTGTGGAAGGCTGCAATTTAGAGTTCTTTTAGTTTCATTTATAGTTTAATAAATATTAGGTTATAGCATTAATGAGGTCAATTAAAGAATGCATTTTGGAACAGCAGAAAAATAAGGTGAGCATATGCAAATCAATGTACTATTTTAATTTATTTACAAGGCACATTTCATATTTTAAACATGTAGCATACAAAACCATATAAAACTAATAATGCATAAATATATATTGTCTCCCCACAGTGTACATTAAAATCAAATACTTGCAAACAAATGTATTGGAACTGGGTTAGATTTTAACCAATGATGAAATCTATTAGTGGATCTGTACCTAAAATCTAAAAAGATCTTTATCAAAAAGTAAACAGATTTATTGTGGCCCTTATAATGTATAGTTATATTGCTGCTTCCTGTTTTGCTAAATAGGAAGTTTATTCATGGTTAAATAGCAAAATAAGAGATAAAAGAAAACTTGCAGTAACACTAAACTATATGCTATAAAACTAATTCAAACTAATCTTCTATCAAACACATTTGAAACATATGTAAACATAGTCCTATCCTTGAACTTTGAGAAAGTTGTTTTGTCTTGACTCCCTGGCTGTGGTACCTTAGATGAGTGAATGAAGAAAAAAAATTTAATGGATGTTTTATGCACAGCAGCAGTTTAGTCTCATAACGTTTTCTCTTTACTGCAATTCCACATACAGGCAATGAAATAAGTCACAGTCTGCCACATAAAAATATAATGTGCAGCATCATTCATGTTTCATGATTGACAGTCAAGCAGTCTGGCATCTTCCCAGCATATATTCATCTCCAAGTAATCACATCTGAAAGTGAAAAATCACAGTGTCATAAGACATAATGCCTCAATATGGGAGCTGTTGAGAAAGGAGTCATAAGAGATATGTTGGATTTCCCTAGATTTGCCATAACTGAGTTTGTACAGGGAGATATATAGACGTATATCAGCTCTTAAACAAGGCTGGAATTTCAAAACTTTGCCAGGCTTTAAATATGACGCTGGAATTTGAAATTATTACCACTGCTCGTATAATCCTATCAGCTCCTCTCCTGCTTTTCTCAGATGCTGATTTACAATGCAGGCCAGTGCAGTATAGACGAGACTGATTTTCAAATATGTTTTAATGTTGAGTCAATATACCAACAACAAGCACAGCACAAAATGACATTTCTAAATGCTTAAACTTTAAAAAAAAAATGGCTCATTCATTTTTTTTTCATGATGCCTGAAAATCTGCAAAACACTAGTTAAGATTCAAGTTTACTTTAAAGCAGCTAATGAATTATAGTGCATTAACTATTGAAAAAAATTATAATTTATTTATTGCAATAGCTTCTGGACTTTTGGGTCATATCATGTGTAAAATAAAGCACATTAATCTCACTGCGGACAAAAAACAGCTGATAGAACATTTAATATAATTTTAGTCAGGCATGTTGAAACTTGACAGAATAGAGTGTGTATTATATTAGCACATTATTGACAGCCTCTGCAGAGGACTAGAGCCTAGGTGAGTGGTGCATCCAGAACCTCACTACTGCTCCTGTCCTTCATCATCCCTAACCTACTGCTTCTCTTCTGCCTGAGGAGAATGAAGAAAAGAACAATTTCTGATACCTTTCACTCTCACCTAAAACCATGCCCCTTATACTCCTCTAACCAATCTAAAATGCTGCGCAGATCCAGTTCATGCTTTTTTGTTATTATACTGCATAGATTTACATTTTTTTATCAAGTTCATCCTTCACACATGTATGCAGTGATGTCCTTCTTAACTATGACTTCCTGGACATCATACATGTTGAGAGGCTGCTGATACTATGTGGACTGTTTGTTAATGCAGGGCTGTTTCTGTTAAGAAGTTTCCATGTTCTCTCTTTCGGGGTCTCCGGTTTCCTCCCACAGTCCAAAAACATGGAGGTCAGGTGAATTGGGTACTCTAAATTGTCCGCGCGCGTGTGTGTGTGTGTGTATGTGCACCCAGCGATGGATTGGTGCCCTGTAATGAGCTTAGTTGAGATAGTGTAATGCCCTGCCCTGTGCACAGTGAGGTGGTAGGGGACTAACCACATCCCTGTTAAGGATTAAGCGGGTGGGATAATGAATGATTTATGTTTCTGTTAATGAACATCCCTCCCATCAAAAATCACTTTCTTTCAAAATTATTTTGATTTCCATTGTTAATGTTCAACTTATTAATGAAAGTTTATTTCCATTAACAAAGTATTATATTACCTATGAGCTAACATGTTTGCTAAATTTTGTGCCTTATACAGTCAGTGATACTTGACTATATTGTCACTATTTCACTATACTCAGTACGGTACTGGTAAGTGATATATTGTCTTTTGTTGCTTTTTTAATCCATTCTTCATACTGTGTCATCTTTTGTATTTTTTTGTATTGTATTGTATTTCTATTGTGTTGACCTATGGCCCTGGAGGAAGTTTGTTTTGTTTCACTGTGTACTTGTATATGACTGATATGACAATAAAACACACTTGACTCATGTTCATCAAAGTATCTTCATTGGTATGTCAAGCAGATTTTTGTAAATCAGTGTCAGTTTAATTTTCCCAAATATTGTTATTATAAGACAAAATCTTTAAGCCCAAAGGTGGATTAAACTGCTGACAGACTGCTGACATGTTCACTTTTGACTCTAATAATAGACTTTGAATCTAGCTGTTTATTTTACATGTTCATTGTTCATGACAACATTACAAAGCTTAGAGACCCCAGTTTTTGATAGGCAGTGTATCCTTTGTAGAAGCTGTATTAGAAAAAGAGAGAGAGAGAGAGAGAGAGATAAACAGTCTCTTAACCAACTTCGATCTCTGCTGCGATGAATCACACCAAGTTGCAAATCCTTTTTAGCTAATTGCTGCCAGCTCGTGTGATTCTGTCTCCAACCCCCCCCCACCACCACCACCACCATATTCAATATCAATTTTCAGGGCCAGAAGAGACAGAGCTTCTCCCTTGAGTCCTAAAGTGACCCCTCAATAAAACTGCACCAACAGCACTTAACGGTTACAGCAGGAGGGTGGGGGAATGAAAAAAAAATGAAGAAAAGGGGCCATCTTATTCACAGCTGTTTGCAGTAATGAAGGAGTAGGATCAGGCCAATGAAGGGCAGATCTGTGACACTCTGAGGGGCTGCTGGACATATAGGCTCAATCAATTCACATATGAGAGAGGAGAAAGAGAAACAATTTTGGTCAGTAGTATATATATATATATATATATATGTGTGTGTGTGTGTGTGTGTGTGTGTAAAGTCAAAGCACTGGTGTACGTCACTCTGCACTGGTCTGGATAAGAGTGTCTGCCAAATGCTTAAAATGTAAATGTATATTTTTGGCCAGTTACACTACCGGTCAGAAGTTTTAGAACACCCCAATTTTTCCAGTCATTTATTGCAATTGACGTTATTCAAGTCCAATGACCAGCTTAAAATGATACGAAGTTAAAATTATAAAATGATAATGATATGAAAAGATAAGTGAACTTCCACAGCTTATAAAAAGTTAAGTTTACAAAACTGAACAATAATGTACATTTCAGAAAAGACATTTTTCATTGAACACAAAATGGGTAAACAAAATGGGTGAAAGCTGTTCTGCAGCAGTAGAGGTTGATCAAGCCTTGAAAGCTGGTGCTAATTCTTACAGGTGTTCCAATTTTTCTTAATTACATACAAGCCCTTCTGACTGCATAAAAGCAGTGCTGGAACATACTGTGTTACCACACCCTCCTGAGCATCAGCTGAAGAGTATTGAACTGCAGAAATGAGTATGTTGCTACATAAACAGTGAATAAAGGCAATTAACAATTTGTACTATGCTTTCATTTCAGCAATGTGACATTAAACTGAATAATTTTCAATTAAAAACTTGAGAATTGGAGTGTTCTAAAACTTTTGACCAGTAGTATATGTATGACTGCCCTAATTTTTAAATGTAACTACCAGGTTAATGCCACATGCACAAATTAAAATGAAGTAATAGCTAGTAGAACATTCTTTTGGTCATCTTCTCATATTTTCCACCCTTACCAGATCCACTCTGAAGACTTGGAAACACTTCATAAAACTTAAAATGTATTTTTGCAGCAACAACTTTGATTCTTTTTTTTTATTATCTTAGCCTCATTGCTCCAGTTTGGATTACAAATCAAATGAGTTGATTGTGCACAGTTTAGGTTGTACAACTTTGCCATACATAGTAGGTCTTGTGAAAAGTTGTAAGGGAAATCCAGCTTTTTCTGAACAGTTGCATTGCTAAAGGCACGGTGCATCCTAAAATTATATTTACATATTTGTTCACTTACCTCAGGTATATTCAAATATTTAAGACATGCTTGGGGTCTAGCTGAAGCTGTGAGCCTAACATTTCTAGCAAGCACTAGAATTATATAGTCACCAAAAATACCCTAAGCTGTTGCTGTAAAAATAAATTTCTCTTAAGACTAGTCCAGGTCTTTAATCAATCCTCACAGACTAGTCAATGGAGTCACAGTATTGTTTTATTTTGTTGTATCAACATTTACTGTAAATAGAAGTACAAACTAGTAGGTATTTTATATGCACTGATTCATAATGAAAGTTGCATTGTTAAGTTAAACACTTGACTGTATTATAAAATGTTATTAAATACTGTTTTTACTGTAATAAAATTAATTTTCATATATTTGTGTGTATAAGTATCAGAATTCACACTAATATTGTTTTAATCTCAATGTATAATACAGCAGGTAAACAAAACTTGCCAGGATAAAGTACAACAAAGTTTTTAAAATGTTAATTTTTATATCCACAGATTAATCAGACGTGCCTTTAGACTGTAGATCAAGTGAATAAAATACAGTATGTCCAAATCTTATGGCACACTAATTTGTTGTTTGTCTCTAATTGTAATTGTACTTTCTGTACTACCAGTTCTGTTGTTAGTAGACCCTTCCCCATACCATACAGCAAACCTCACAATAATTTGTAAATACTATTTAAATTACTATAATTTTTGGGATTTTGGGAAAGTTCAGTAAATTTTATGATTTTATATATACACACAGCAAGCCCCTATTTTATAACACCTATGCCTTACATTTGGCATACATCTGAATTGTTCATAAAAGGTCAGTGCTGGAAACAGGCAGAATATTGGTCATGAACTAGACCTTTTTTATTTATTTTATTAACTTATGGGGATAATAGTGTAAAGGGGATTTTTTGCTGTATTTGCACTATAGTTGTAAAGTTTAATACATTTGTGCTAGACCATTTCCTTTGAAAGTTTTCCCACATGGACCATCAGTGGTCTATGAAATGCATGTACAAGTTCAGTAAAGATTTATAGAGTTAAAAGACATTTTTGGATCAGTATTACTACTGTGCATTGTCCAGTGCTCTAGAAGAAGCCTTGAGCCAGTTGTTTATTATTTATTTCACATGTTCAGTTGTGGTTCACTAAATATTACAAATAAATATATTGCACATGCTCTCTCATACATATATCCTACATCAATGGTAAGGCTGTTTGACTCCCCTCCCCATACCCCAAACCCCTTTTTCACCCTGCAGGTCACCTTTATTCCTCACTCCTTAATCCACAGTAATGAGCTCGGACAGGGAGGCTCAGGGCTTTAGAGAAACTTTGTTTCAGAGGCCAGCCAAGGCACTCTAACAATATAAGCACACACTTGCTCAGTGAATGAAAATACATCAAATCACTTACTGTAGTGTTTAAGATAAAATACCAATTAAGACGTGCTGTAAGTGAGAGGCAAGTTTTGGCATCCCTATAACAATTATGCTACATGCAAGCTTTAACTAATATCTTATATTTATGAGATATTTAATGATGATCAGCTAATCAGAACATCAAAATGTTTGAGGAGAAACATTTTTAGTTGTAAAGTTAACTAGCTATCAGATGGTGGCCATTTCAATCTTTTTGGCCTGTTCTAGTGCCTTTGTCTGGGGTCTGTGTGTTCGCTAAACCTGTGCTTTCCTTCTCTAATGTTTGCACAGATGGTTCTGCATTCTGGCCTCCTGATGTAGCCACTACAGAGTAAAGGGCAAAGCCAAAATCCTGTACAAACTCAGAGGAAAGAAAATAACATTGTCTTTACTTATCAACCCACCATGGTCACTATAATAGATGATACAATAAGGTGTTTATTCTAAATATAATAACACTGTTCAATAATATAGACTATTTTAGCTAATCCGTTGAATCCGTTTTAGATCATTCATCATATATCATCAGAAAAAAATAAAGAACTCTAAGCCAGAAGTTGTCCAGAACAAAAGAGATTTTTCAGGCAAATTGTATATGTAGTATGGCTACCACCACTATTGTTTTCTAGGAAACTTCAAAGGCTGTGATAGTTGAAGGGCCTGTGTTATGCGTGAACCTAAAGAGCAATGTCTTTGGAGCTCTTTCCCCCCTCTCGTTTAAGCTATCAGCTCAAAGGAGCAGCTTCAGAGAGCAGGCTGAGCTCTGCTACTGTGCTGCTAGTGGAGGGTTTCTCTTGGATTGGGCCTAGCATTGCCCTGCTGGCCTCCGCCTCGCCCCCACTTTCCACTCGCCTAATCTGATTTTTACCAGCCATCTTTGATCTAGCAGGGCCAAGCCAGTAGGGTCTGCGGTACAGATGGAGTAAATATGGAGATTAGCTGCTTTCCCTTACAGCTTCACTGGTTAATACCTGATTAAGGGCCGAGCCGAGCAATTGTCTCCTGGCCGGCTAAGGGAGGGCTGCCTGCTCTGGAGGAGGGGGTTGGAGGGATGGAGGTTGATTCTGTAATGGATACTCATTTTATCCTGGTCCACTAAGAAGATTAGGCCTTGGGTGTCATATTAGGCTTGATCTTCGGGCCTGGCCTAGTCCCTGCTGGCTTTGGTGAAGCAATGTGGCTTCAGCCTCTGAGTAAATACACAGCTTGGATTCTGCAGGCCCCATGTTGTGGCATGGATAATGTGCAGCATTACAAAGCAGCTCTGGTTCTCCAAGCTTCAAGCCTTGTGTGAATGACCCCCTGTTTTTTATTAAAGGAACACAGATATGGTCTGCAGAGCCCTTGATTGAGGTTAGACATTACTTATATTATATTTTATATATTGTCTGTCTGTGCTGACTGTTGCTGTGTTGTTAAATAGGCTCAAGCCAGGATAATTGTCCAGCCTCAAAACACATACAATGTCAGTGATTCAGTATCAGTGACTCTCCTCAGCAATATTTGGGTTTTCATTTCTTTCTATAAACTGTAGACGCAAGGCACATGTTTGACAATACTGTTAATTGGAATTGCATGGTCAATTAAATTAATTAAAATCTATGTCCCGCTGCTCCTCAAATGAGGAGTTTCCTGAAATACATTCTTAGAGTATTAGGGGTCTGACACTCTTTGTAACCATGTCATCCAACTAGACATTAGTAGACATTAATTCCTGGAGCTCTAGATATTTCTTTCATCCTCAAATAGCAGGAGTAAGTGACTACAAAGTCAAGACACTGGTGAGAACCAAATGGCTGCCAATTAGCCCGCTCACATACGTGCCTAATGCTTAACTGCCACCAGCCGCAGCCTGTGCCCAAACCCAATGTTGATAAACCGTTGGAAATAATTGGTTGGTTTCGACTGGGGCTTACTTTAAGAGCAATTTGCACTGAGTGGGGAAGGAATTTGCTTCATTGACCGGAGTTTATGTAGGCTTGTTAGGCAGACACGTTTGGAGCCATTGGAAAGGCCAATTAGTGTATGAGTATCGTGGGGTCCTGCTTTGCATTCAATCGAGAAAGGGGTATTGTTACGAGGGGAATCATTATGCAGGCTTTCAAAGTGAGTTGTAAGAGATGCATTCAAATATTTCACACTTTTTTTCATATTTCTATGACAATACATAGCAAGTGCCATTCTTTAGCACCTGATCCCAATGATTGCCTTATATTTGCAGAAAATGACTGGTCCTAGAAAACATGGATTGTGCGTTTTTGTTGCTCACTGTCTACGCTCTTTAGGTCTATGTCAGTGGGGACATACCAAGCCTCCCCCCACCATCACCGCAACCAATTACTGTGTTCTTCCCTTTGTTCTAATTTCTGGTGCTCATAAGATAACACTGAAGCCTTATTATGCAAGCCAGTGAGCCCTTCCATAAAAATAAATAAATAAGGCAGTACTACAGTGATTACTGCCGCACTTCACCCTGGTTTGTTATGGGGGGGAATTAGGGCTGGATGGACCAAACTCAGGCTCTTGATGAGAGTCTCATTATCACATGCCTTTATCTCGGCCTTGTTAGTGTAAGCAGCCCATTTGTGTTTCTAAAAGTCCTGCATCAGTCATTTCTGTCCTGCTAATTACTGAGGAGGGAACAATCTTGTTACCTAACTGCTTGGGAATTTCTTTCTTTTTTTTTTCAGGAAAAGTGCTATGGAGATGCTTTGACTGGATCAAGAGAGGAATACCATTACATGGTGGATCCACTTGTGTTGGATGATATCTAACCTCATCAGTTTCAGTATATACAAAGTCATGCTTTAGCTTAAGTCCTTTCCTTCCTCAATCACTAGTTAATATTCACAACATACTGGTCAAAAACAAAAGAAAAACATTAAATATAGCCACATTAGTCAAAGCTAAATGAAACACAGAATTAAACTTTTGCCCACATTTGTGCAAAATCTTCATGCAGGCACTCTTGACATTGCCCCTGGGGCTGGTTTTGTCTGTAAGGTCATGGCTGATGGAAAACTCAAGCAGTAATTGAAATAACTTTCCTGTAGAGAGCTGCAGCTCTGTGGGCAGGGTGGCTAAGTGAGCGTGTGGGTCCCCATGGGACGAACAAGTTAGCACCTCTGCTCCCCTCTGGTCAGCTAATGAGCGGGGCCTGCAGTTCGCCTCCCCATCTTACCCTCCCCTCGTTCTGGCTGCAATCGATCCCTGATGTCAGAGGCCTAACATTTGGCCTGCTAAGCCACTCTCTCCCCCGTGAGCCAAATTAGGGCCCTATCGTGCTGGGGCACCAGCATACACCATTGTCCATGGAAGCTGGAGCAGTTGGTTTCTGCGATGCAGGTTCCCAAAGGATCATGTGGAAAGTTAATGGAGAGTTCATAGCCTTGCCTCTGAATACTAAGAGACTGGTTTACACCCATTCAACTTCTACAGTCAATGCCTAACAGTGCTCATACATCCAATTTGCAGTTGTACTACAATTAACTTTAAAGACATGTTTTACTTAAACTCTTACAATATATATAAACAGTACATTACCATTACTACTAGAGGTCATTTTTCAAAAGAAATGAAACTTCTAATGCATTTATCTGATGTGTCTATAATGTGCCTCCTATGTTTCTTTTCCTCATCCTATTTGTTTGTTTCTTAAATAATGCCCCAAATTATGTGTTAGTGGTGGCATATATTGGTACACTGATAAATAAAACTTTATTGAAATTGAGATTGAAAGAGCCATGCATTTGTAGCAATGCCTCTTCAATGCCATCTTGAATTTTCAACCAATTTGATATTGATATTCATCAGACCAAGCACCGCCCCCTCCCCATCTGCCTTCAACACACTGTATACAGAGAAGATTAGACAATTTATTTTGCCATTTATTATTCAGCAGTAATGAATTCTTCTCTGTAAAATTGAGATCTGCATTTAGCTGTCAGCATCACTTTAGATGAGAGATGATTGACATTTTGTTCTGGGTGACTCGTGAGAACTTGTCTGGTTTCATATCTCAACCGTTTGAGAGAGCATGCAATAGATTATTCTGTGGCTAGATTATGTTGTGAAATATTCAAATGATCATTTTCTGCTATGAGGGCAAACAAAAAGCCCTCACTAGAGGCATTATTGTTTGTACATCATAACGGCCTTGGTGGATTGCACCTCTTTGGAAGAGGCGATGTAGGTGAAAGTTGAAATTTGGTGGTAGAATACAGAATATGGTCTTTGTGTGATGGAGTGCACAAATGTGTTATCTATTCAATTAAAACAAAGTCCAGATTATCAATTTTATGCAAATCTCACTTCTCGAAAAATGCTCAAAAAAGCATTTAAGTGTTACACTATTTAGCCAGCTATGTTAACTAGCTAATGAAGGCAATTGGAAAGCACATTCATAAGAATAAGATAGAACATCTCAATATTATTAAAAAAGTGATGACTCTGAATAATCTTATTGGTGAATAATGCATGACTGCTCAGAAACAGGAACAATGAGGTTGTATATTTTTTAAATTAAATATATGTACTTTGTACTACAAAACTATAAAACATTATATACATGAATTGTGCCATGTACCATTGAAATGATAGTAAGATTATAACTTGTATAATGTAAATATTTATATTAAAATATATTATACTACAATTTGTTCCATTGCCATAATAGTTATATTTAAAGGTAAACATAAACACACACACACACACACACACACACATACATTTAAATACATGGTTTTTAAATTACATAAATCATTATACAATTAGTAGCTAAACTATTTTTCAAAATAACCACTGTGGTTAGTCAAGAATGAATGTCTATTTTAATAATTTGACATCTAATAATGGGTTCAATTGAGTATTATTTTATATTTGTATTACATTATACATTGTTTTACACAAGACAAAACTGTATGAATATGTACGTAGATGCATGTATGTTACATTATTAATAATATGAAATAATAAAAAAACATGAAACAAAAATGTCTAATATGAATGATGTAAGTCACGTGAATGTTGTGTGTGCTTCATTTGAGTGTCATTGGCTACAGACACTGAAACACTTCACATTACTTCTGGAAATTGTGAGACAGTCCCTAACACGGCAGCAAGCACAACACAAACTAACATACACGACACAACTAACACAAACACAAGCTAACAAACACAAACTAAGACAAACACAACACAACCTAATATAAACACAAAACAAGTTAACAAACACAAAGCTAAGTGGCTGTATTCTGGCTTCATCATAATAAGTGTAGTTTATTAAAGACTGCTAGAAGTTTGTTGCCTTATTCCAAAACACCACTAAATTGTAACTGTACTGGTGGACATGTTTTGTTAACTGGTGAGTAAAAGCAGAATTCTGAATGTCCAGTGTCATTAAAAACCTCATTGTTCACTATAAATTATCTGGTCTTTTCACGTAATCAGCCAAAAACAAGATGTGTGTGTGTGTGTGTGTGTGTGTGTGTGTGTGTGTGTGTGTGTGTGTGTGTGTGTGTGTGTGTGTGTGTGTGTGAGATTTCTAAGCCAGATGTGACAGTATTATGGTGCTAGCTGGATCATTATTAAAATGGTAGCTTTGTTGTGGTTATTTCACTGTTGACCAAACATTAAAGTTGCGAGTAGGGTTGTGTATATGCACCTGCAGTTTGCATCAATATGGTTGAAATGCACTCAGTAAGTCTTTAGAATATTTGCATTTCAAATTCTGTGTAACTGTCACTCACAGGAAAAGGTAGACCCTACCTGTCCTTCTGTCCATAACCCTGACAGAATGAGAATCTTCAATTTAGTGAGCAAACTTTGGCTATTATTAGAAATGACAGTTGAACTTGATGAAATTGTACAACCAATTGGGAAACAAAATTGCAATCAGACCAACATGATTTCCTGGTGCTCAGACCATGCTAATTCTGCGTCCAAACATGGGTAAATGTATTTAAATGGCATAATAACATATTACCATGCAATCTTCTTTTTTCCCTCTATTTGGTTCCCTATTAATCTAGAACTTCTATTTGCATGTAAATGTGGTCAACTTTCATATCATCAAAATACATGAGGCCTAGACACAAGGTTGTGTGTGTGTGTGTGTGTGTGTGTGTGTGTGTGTGTGTGTGTGTGTGTGTGTGTGTGTGTGTGTGTGTGTGTGTGTGTGTGTGTGTGTGTGTCTCTGTGTGTGTGTGTGTGTATGAGAGAGAAAGAGAGAGGGAGAGAGAGAGAGAGAGAGGTTGGAATAATGCATTGAGGTTTGATTCACAATTACTGACAGTCATGAGGAATTTCAAAGAGGTCAGTGTTGGGTGGGGTCAGAAAATGAGGAAATCAACAGGGAACTGTATCAATACAGGGGCAGTGAGGGACTGTGAGTTAGAATCGGGTGTTAAAGGGTCAGAAATTGATTAATAGTGCAGGGTTCATGGGCTTCTCACCCACAAGCATCACGTCCAGGACCATCACACTCAATAAGTGTGTGTTTTTATGCCTTCAGTCTCCTCTCGCTTTCTCTGTCAGCTCTGCTGGTTCTCACTTTAACAACTCAAGAGTTCAAATCCAGCGGGAATCGGTCATAGTGCTAGAGTCTGCTTAAGTGAGAGAGTGTGTGTGTGTGTGTGGTGTGTGTGTGTGTGTGTGTGTGTGTGTGTGTGAGAGAGAGAGAGAGAGAGAGAGAGAGAGAGAGAGAGAGAGAGAGAGAGACTGCAGTGCTGAGGGCTTAATTGGCTGGCCTCATATGCCTTCTATCACTATTTTATATGCAGTTTAACCTTTTTAATGCGTGGCTAACCCAGACTACTGACTGCTTTCAGGGAAGAGCAAAGCGCATTAATTTTGCATTATTCTCATTTCTCTTATTTTCCCAAACCGAATTAAACCGTGTTTACATTAGCACACGAGCGCGTGACGCTGCATTTTTTCCAAAGGACGTAGTAGAAATTCGAACTTATAAATAACATTAATAATCTCGAG
>BRDA01082071.1:0-16213 GCA_036984385.1 Crenuchus spilurus | reverse complement strand
TATACACTGAAAAATTCAAAAATGAAAAATGAAACATATCAGATATACATATTCATCACCGTTAGCGAACTAGTTAACATCTAGCTAGCTAGCTAAGTTAGCTTACCTTTTTGTAAAGCTCGTGGTGGTGAGAACTGAGGACCTCTTGAGGTTTGTCGTGTTTTTTCCAGTTATTTTAAATCCACAAACTTTGCACTCTGTTTTGTGTGTGGCAGCAAAAGTGAAATTACTCCATAAATCGCTTCTTCTTTTCCGTCCAAGCTACGGGAGTGACGTCAGCACATTGTGTTGATAAGCTTCACCAGTGTGACGGGAGCTTAACGTGCTTTGAGAAAGTCAGACGTGTGGCAGGTTTATTTTAAAAAGCGGATTACTGGACAAAAACATTCTTTTTGTCCTTCTGTGACATTTTCATTTCATTTTTATTTGTCGACGAAGTCTAATACTTTTAGTCATAGTTTTTGTTTTAAAATAGTAGTTTTTATTTAGTTCTCGTCTCGTTTTCGGCGTGAAAAAATGGTCGCCAACAAATATTTTTTGTCATAATTATCATTAACAAAATTAACACTGGTTGGGACTCTCTTCTCGAAATGTCTAACTGTAAGTTTTGATTTTATAACTTGTTTTTTGTGTTTTTGTGCCCACCCTGTATTTTTTCCCTTGAGGTCTAATTGTTGCTGTAATTATTTTTACATGTCCATTTTCTAATTTCCGTTCATCTCTTAGAATTAAACTGAATTAAATGTGACATTGTAAAGACTAACTTCTATAGGTTGAAAAAGGTTTGAATATATACATTTATGGGTATCTGTGACATCACAAAGGCTGTGAATTCATAACTGGCTGTTTCTGTTGTTTCCGTATGAACTGGAGGGTGAACACTGTTAAACAATTTGTTAAGGCCAATAGAACTAAACAGGCAAAAAACATATCTAGAAGTGAATGAGATGGATAAAATTGTACATTTTTAGTCATTTCTGCAGTTCTGTATTATTTGATTGTTTCAGTCTGTTAGCTCTATATTTTATTTCTGGAGAAATTCTAAAGGATAAATAAACATTTAAATTGAATTGTCGCAGTAGATGAAGTTATAAAGTGATTTATAGAGTTACACTCTGTGAGGTTTTGAGGGACATCCTTTTTAGTATTTCTCTAAAGAAATCTGCAATCAAGCAATCAGTCAGTTCAGCAATTAATCAAACAATTAGTGTTTTATGTGTTAAATTGTTTAAAGTGTTAAACAATTTAAAACATGTCTTAGATTTTAGATTTTTGTTCAGCACAAACTCAGCAACAACAGTGTCAAAACAGTAAGAGTTTCATAAATCTATATTTTGATTAAATCTGCTCTAAACTTAGACTTTCCAAAAATTTTTCAGATGTGATGATATATTGTGAAAACACACTCTAAACATTTCTAGTCAAGACTTTTGAGCTCTGAACTGAATAAACAGCGGTGTTGGCTACACACTGCTCATTACAGTTTTTAGAAATTGTATGCTGTTTTTTTAACAGCTTAAGAATTGTGAGTTGACACTGTTTGACTCATTCAGTGGTTCCTAGATTGTGCCACTTTTTGAAAAAAAATTACTAAATTATAATGCAGACCATTGTTAAATAAGGAAAAACCACTGAATGTCCAGAAGGCATGTCCAGATCTTTGACTGGTGATCTTTGACAGATGAGCACACTTCTGCTAAGACTGCCCCCAATGCTCTGCTAAGTTCACAGACTATTGTGATTCCTCTATATTACAGTTAATGTGCCTGACCTAGCCAGCAACCTGACTGAACATCCTGACCCTTCCTTTATTTGTTCTCTACATTTTCTCTTTTTTCTTTGTCTTGTAACCTTGTAACCCGAGTCTTCTCTCTCCTACCACAACCTCCGTTTTGCATTGTCTGAGTCTGATTTAATCACTTCTGTACTTGACAAGAAGTGCTGAATTGCTTTATGATTGGCCCTTTTTGTTCCTCCTCCTCCACATCATACTGGATCAACTACACTAATCAACCCCCAGGGATACTCTTTCATCTTGAATCCATCCAGTCACTGCATCATCTTAACACACTGGATGATTCTTGCATCTCAGAACTCAAGTTCTGGCTTCCCTTCTTACCACCCTTCCATAACCACAGCCTTCCTCTAACTCCTCCAAGCTCAGTCATATTCTCCTGCCCTTCTTCAGATTCCTCATATCCTCAGGATTCACATCATTTACAATTATTCATCATTCTTCCTCTTACCCTTTCATATCAGACTTTTCTCTCCTAAACTAAAATTCCTTTAGTTTCAATATTAAACAAAGCAAAACTAACCAGGCCGGCAAGACCACCCTTTACATTAATCTCACTGCTTGTTCAACAGATCAACCTACAGCTTTCTCAGATCACCCAACCAACAAACCCACTTTTTACCACCAAATCAGGATCCATTATAATACATATTCACCTCCTCTGTCTTTACAGCCTCATGATCACACCATTCCATTCCTAGGATGCTGGACCTCCCGTGCAGACCTTTGCTGCATTCATTGACAAATCCATGGTCTCAGACAAGCCCACTATAACCTTCAATCACTTTAAAGGTCCAGCCTCAGGCCCCTTCTGCCAACACTCCCCAGACTCTCATAGTTCCCTCTCAGCATGGTCTACACTTAGCAAAATGGAGTTGTGAAATAGCAAAAGTTTGGGAGTAGGTCAGCATCCTAGCTCCTCCTCTCATTACCTGCCCTATAAAACCACCCCATTCCCCTCATCTTTTTGTGACAAGATTTGCACCCCACCACCAGCACCTGCTCAGCCAACTCACCATCGGTCGCCAATTGGCAAGGGGACATCCAGCGTCAGGCTCCTTCAGCCAAAGCCACCCAGAACTCCATCCCAAACACTCACAGGCCACAGTGTGGCCTACATTCAGCAAAACAAATGAGAAGGAACTGCATCAAAAATGTAAGTAGATTATTTGGTGGAGGAAAAATCTTAATGAACTCCATCTGTTCAATAGTTCCAATTGATCTGCAATAGCTAGACTAGATTCATTATGTACATCTGTAAAAAAAAATGCATATTTATTAGGTTGGAATGGGCAGTTTCCACTTTTGTCAAATAGTTTCATTATTAATAATATATTATTATAAAAAGCATTATTGTTAGATGTTGTTGGTATCTGAGAAGCTTGGTTGTTAAATTAGATAGTGTACTGAATAATAATCTGGGATTACTCTTGATGTTGTCAATCAAAGATAAACAATAGATAATGCATTCCGCAGTACGAGCCTATTTGTAGTCTGTAAGACTGCCCTAAGGCAGACTGGAATATTTCTAATGTAGTTGGCTTCCATTTACATTCTAGCTGGTTAGTTTACTGAGTATAGTCGTTGTGCCAACTGGCAATTTTAGTTGTGATGCTATGAATATAACATCCATCCATCCATCCATTATCACACCTGCTTAATCCTTATCAGGGTCATGGTTAGTCCCCTACCCCCTCACTGGGCACAGGGCAGGGCATTACACTATCCCAACTAAGCCCAGGATCGCTGGGTGCACACACACACACACACACACACACACACACACACAGAGGTACGGTCAATTTAGAGTACCCATTCCACCTGACCTGAATCAGATGGGGACTTGAACCCAAGACCTCAGTGTTGAGAGGCAAACGTGCTAACGACTAAGCCACCGTGCCACCCATGAGTATAACATAACTCATATATTTCCTGGGTCTTGAGTGGCTCAGTGGACTAAGGTGCTGCCACTGTGATCTGTAGATTGTGAGTTCAAATCCCGATCATGCTGCTTGCCATTGGCTACCAGGGCCCGAGAGAGCAAAATTGGATGTGCTCTCTCCGGGCAGGTAAGATGGCACTTTCTACACAGCACTACTATGTAATGTTGGCTGGCTCAGCCATCTGTTACTGATCCATCAGAACTGGGGGCATTGCAAGTAAAATAGGGATGGAATGGGTAGGTCATTTGACTACCAAATCACTTTGGGAAAATCGGGGTACAAATTAAATGGAAAAAAAAATTGTGAACACTGTATAATGATACGTATCATACTGCCAGGTTCTTGCCAGTACACAACTCTACTTGGGGCAGAGGTATGGTGGTAATGTTTTACAAGAAGTTCATACTTCTTGCCTTGATTTTGATGGCATCAAGCTCACTCTGGTCTGTGTTCTTTCACAGAGTGCTAAACATTTTGGCTGACTGCCTGCATGCCAAAAACCATGAAACACCTCTGTTTGTTTATCAGCTTTTTATTTATTTTTATTCATTCTGAATTTTATATTTTAGAATGCAAATATTTTCCATACTCTCGTCTTTTCCATGCATATCCAGATGTGGGAATCAAATTTCCTGCTTTTCTTTCTATGTTTGCGTATGACTATGTAGTCCTGTAAGATCTCAGAATAAGGCCTGGTGGTGTATAAACAGAGATTAGTGAGAAAGGCTGAAGATATTTTATAGTCAAATCTGTCACATTAAAAAAAAATCATGGAAGGAGAGCTTATAACCGTTTTCGGGTTAATGCCTAGGACTTTAGTTTATGTGGTGGCTATTCTTCCTTTTCGGGCTTTTAAATGTGGGTAGGTAGTTATTTTATTCATTTTTCACTACCTTTAGTTAGAGAATATAGTGGTAGCTGTGCTATAATGACTTTATTGAAAGTTGTGTTGACTCACCTTGTCCTGACTCCAGACTTTAACATTTACTTTTCAGTGATGGAAGTCTGCTCCTTTCTCCTAGAAACGTGGATGTACCTTAAAGGTACACAGTTGGATCATAAGCAGCATGCTGGGCATTGAAGGGGACATTTACATTGTTTGAATTATGTCTGAATGGATTCTGAGAAAGGTTTTTATTTCATTTTGTGGAGTATTCTGAAGTGGTTTGTAAAGAAAAGCCTCAGGAGCAGAGTAGCAGATTCCTGGCTGTATTTTCCTGTAGTTTTTCCTGCCAGTTTGGTTGAGCCTGTGGGATATATTTCCATCTCTTTTTTATCTTAAAGTAAAATCACCTGGGATGTAATTAATTAATTTGAAGCAGCTCGTGTGGTGGGGCGGCACATGTGTTTCAGAGTGGGCTGCGGTCTCTGCGTTCTGGGTGATTGGGATTAATAACGAGGGCCAATTTCAAATCGAAATTGGAGCACCTAATAGAGAGGGTTGGGGCGGGTAGAGGGTTATGAGGCCACTGGAACAAAAACAGTCTGTGTGTGCATTTACAACTACACCGCATCATATTACACTCTACATCTACTATAATACACGGTCAGTTACATGCACTGCTTCAAAGCAGCACAACTTTTTTTGAGGCCTGATGAGGAATTCTAGAAAAGTTACTCCATGAACATTCATTACACCTGGATAAATATTAATGCTCATCATAAAATCACAATGTCCTTCAAAACCTGAAAGCCTGAATTAAGATGCTTCTCTGCTCAAGGCAAAAGTAATGTTATCAAAATGCTAATATCAATAATTATCCATATATTCAACATAGTGAATATTTAACATAGTTTTGCATATTTCTGAACTACTGTGTGGAGGTGAAGCTTCAATGTTTTATTAAGTTTTACTGAATGTTTTAAAACAAAGCAAACTAAGCGCAGTCAGAATCTTACCAAGTTTGTCAGATATGGATGATTGCTCTATAAAATTGTGTTATTCTTTTGTTAATTAATTAATTCATTCATTCATTCATTTATTCATTCCTGAATACATTAATTATCCTCTCAGTGCTGAGGTCTTGGGTTCAAGTCCCCATCTGGGTGGAGTTTCTATGTTCTCCCCGTGTCTGTGTGGGTTTCCTCCCACAGTCCAAAAACATGGAGATCAGGTGAACTGGCCCTAAATAACCCTGGTTTGTATGAATGTGTGCGTTTGCCCAGATATGGTTGGCACTCTGTCTTGGGTGATCCCCCTAGTGCTTGATGCAGTCTTCCAGTTAGATGGTCGGTTCTGGTTGAGAGTACAGTGTGCTTGATTGGCTTTGTGTTTGAGAAAGGCACTATAGAAGTGTAACGTTCATTCTTTTATTCATAAACGAATTAAATGAAATTTAAAAGCTGCATTATAATCTGGAAAGGAATAGCTAACTCTAAAAGAAATCAAAATGCTATGAAAGTAAAATTAAATGGAAATTAGCAGCCATCAATTATCATCATTTCATTTGCAGTGAAATCCAGAAGTGCACCTCCTGCTGATTTAGCAACTGTCCGTATCCATTCATCTTACATCATCACGTCATTACATCACGATGAGTCCAGAAAAGTGCACACAGTTCAACTTTCGAAACAGTTCTGTTTTTCAAAAGCTCCTGTAGTGCCAGAAGTCTTAACAATTTTGTTTTTAAAGCAAGATTTCCACAAGTACAGCTTTCTGGTCCAAGCCTCAATTTTGTTGCAAAAGAATTTATGTGTGTGTGTGTGTGTGTGTTTTCAGTCCTGCATTCAGAATGTCAGTCAAACAGTCTAACAGCACAATCCTTTTATTGTCAGAAAACGTAACAGCAAGCAGCTTCTCTCCATAAAAATGTTCTCACTTCATCACCTTCAGAAACAAACTCACTCAATATAACATCTTCTGTAGGTGCACCAGAGCTTGTACTCCTCAAAATTATTTTCTCTGTGTTTTAGAATATTGTTTTAGTATCAATCTCACGACCCCCCAAGGACTGTGTCAGGACCGCCCTGGAGTTTGTGACCTGCGGTTAAGAAGTTAGTAAGATCTATATAACAACATAACTTTAGAGAAAAGTTTACAGTTGCAGAACAGATTCAGGTGTTGAACTCTGAATAGTGGCACTGAGGTCAGTGGTGGAGTAGTTAGTGTGTCCAGTACAGTGTGTTTATATATATTACATGTAGCTCTGAGGTGTGAAAATTTTTGTGGGTCATGTGCATAACGAGTGGACATGACAGATTTACAGTCCTCAACCAAAGAAAAACAATCAGCCACACCTAGAATACATACTTTCAACTACTCCAACAGCTCAGCGCAGCTTTTGATAGCATAACCTAAAAAACTCAGAGTGGAGTAATGACAGGCTATTTATAATTTTAAATGGAAATAAAAATACTCAAGCAGAGAGAAATTGACTCATAACTTCCTTCCACCTGGGCTTCTATAATGATGCCAGTGTCTGGCCAAGCCTCAAGCAGGCTGAGCTTTTACATTAAATAATATACAGCATATATAGGGCCTGCCAGGATATAGCTTTCCCTAATTAAAGCCTGACTGAGGGCAGTGCTGGGTGGTTGTGACGTTCTGTTTTTGAGCCCATATCGACTGTACATTCAGCATCGTCCTGCCAAAACAAACACTAAAACCTGCCGACCTGTTTGAGGATCAATTTGGTGTTTCCAGCTTTAGCATGTTAGACCGGAAGCAGCTTGTTTTCATATTGACTCCATCCTGGGCCAGAAAATGTCACTTATTTAGATGGATGGACATCTCTATGGTCACCAGACATCACAAGGGTGCAATCATGTGTCATAATTGTCTTCACTCATGGATGGAGCTCCAGTTACTCGACCGAGAGCATTAGCCAAATTCCATATGTCAGTTCCCTAAACGCATCTGACACTGGTGACTACATTTTGGAGACAAATCAGAAAATTGAATGTCTACTTTTAGCTCAAGAAAAGGGGCTGAAACTGAAATGTCAATCATCTGAGGCACCCACCATTCTGTACTCACTACAGGCTCTTACACTGAAACAATCTTCAGTACAGCATAGAAATAATACAATTATTTGTATTGTTTATCAGTAATCTCAATACCCTCACATACCAACATTATAGACAGACAAGTATATAGACATACAGATACAGATATGTGCAGAAAGACAGAGATATATACAGGCACAAAACAGATATACTTGATAGTGTTTCCAAGACATATGCTTCCTTTGGCTTTCAAAAAGGTTCTTCACACTCATACAGCTCATATTTCCAGATTGTTCTTTAAAGAACCATTTGCTGGTTCTTAAGGACGCTAAAAGAGGTTTATCTCCAAAGGCAGTGGTCCAAAAATTCCATTTGGGGTCCATGTGGCACCTGTATCCACAATACTGGCTTATACAAGAACCACAGAGTTCCAGAGGAAGTGAACCAAACCCTATATACTCAAAAATTGTTTACACACACACACACACACACACACACACACACACACACACACTTCCTCTCCACATGGCCCATGTTGGATATGCTAATTAAAAAAAACATGATCACAGTCCTTACAGGATATTGACCGCTACTTCCTGTGCACAGCTGTCACCTTTCCTGTTCAGGATACTGGCCACACTTATGTGAATTTCTCACTGTTACTTTTTAATATGCATTAATGATCAAAAGTTTTTATTATTACTGATTTCAAACAATGTTTTCTTACAATAGTGATAATACTGAAAAGAACGGGTGTGAGGAAAATTATGTACCAGGACATAAATAACATCTGGCCCTTAGCAAGTCTTCAAATTTGGTAAATACAACCTCAAATGAACAACAACACAGAACCAATTCTAGTGCATTAATATTTATTTGACAAAAACTAGCCCAGAATGTAGAAGCATTTTGCAAGTACACTGTAATTACCAATAGCTTGTAGAACAACTTTTAGCAGCAATAATTTTATTACACACTCTTCTTTACAAACTTGATTTAAGGTCCTACCACAGCCTTTCGGTGGGGTTGAGGCCTGGACTTTGTGCCATTGCACCTCATTGATTCTTTTCTTTTACAAACATATGCTGGTGTGCTTGAGATCATTGTGTTTTTGTGTGACCAATGTTAGCCAAGCTTTAGCTGTTGGATAGTACTGATATACTGAAGAGATTATGGTCGACTCAATGACTGTAAGATGTCCAGGTCACCAAAGAAGCCCACAATCATCACCCCTGCACCACCGTGCTTCATAGTTGGCATGAGGTGCTGATAAGCAGTTTTTTTTTTCTTTTTTTTGTGTGCTGCTGTGCATTTTGCCAAGCATTTCCACTTTGGCCTTGTGTGTCCAAAGGACATTGTTCTGCAGCTGTCTGCTTTTTTTGTCTGCAGCTTTATTTATGTCCATGATACCAAAATACTCAATCTTTGTCCAACAAATGTGGGTGAAGTTTTACTCGCTGTGTCTGTCTCTCAGTCTCAGGCTTCTTCAAGACTTTAATCATCTCTCTCTCTCTCTCTCTCTCTCTCTGTCTCTCTCTCTCTCTCTCTCTCTCAGTTTATTGGACTGTGGTGTGTGCAGTGTGGTCCTTCTGGCAGCCTTTGTTTTGTACACCTGTTCTCAGAGTCTTGGCCGCTTTTTGTTTTAGCACCCAAATGGTCAGGTGGTAGTGCTGCACACCATCACTTTAGTGTGACGTGCCGAGTGCTTTTATTTGGGTGCTTCTCAAGACTTTCTGTTTCCTCTTGAAGCTCTTTAGCTTCTATCTGCTCTGTGCTTGGTTCCAGCTATAATCTTGAAATATGGTCCTGTTACAGACATGTCCAGTAACCTAGAACTACATCGAGAAAACATTACAGAAACTACAACAATAATGAAACTTTTCCTTAATAAAGATGTTATTATTATTGTTAATACATGCAAAAACAAATTGATTTATATCATTAGAATGCAAATAAATACAATTACAGTTAAACATACAAAGCTTAAACAAAAATTGTTACTGTTTCCATAAATGGACTTCAACTACTGGGAAGTGAGTGACATTTTTTAAACTTCAGTGGTGTTTACACACTGCACTAATGGTTGATCAATTCTTTGTAAACCTCTCATGGCAGCATTGCATTATTTTGTTTGTGATGGAATTGAACAAAAGCATGTGATGGTTTGGGAAGTCTTGAAAAACTCTGGATTTAAGTAAGATTTGTGTTATACATGTATGCTGTTTGTGTGTGTTACACATTTCAATGTGTGTTGTGTGCAAGTTAAATGTTGCTTACAAAATAAAGTGTTTGGACACCTTCCAATTTTCTATCCAGTCATCCAGACTATGAAGGAATATCCAAGGTGTTTAATACAATCATGTATACAATCTCAAACACATTAAGAGGCAATAAATGCAAGTCATGAACTCTTGACAAGGCACTGCTGTTAACTGAAAGCCATTCCAGGTGACTACCTCATAAAGCTGACTGAGAAAATGCCAAGAAAGCTGCATCTAAGCAAGAGGTGCCTACTGTGAAAAATGTAAAATATAAACGTTTTCTGGTTTGTGTAACACTTGTTTGTTTACTAAATAATTACATATGTATTATTTCATAGTTTAGATGAATTTAGTATTAATCTGCAATATAGAACATTTTTAAATAATAAAAAAACACTGAAAGTCCATGTCACGCCCCCACCTGTGCCTCACCCATCTTCCTGTCCTTTTTCCTGCTATATGCCTTTGTTTTCATCCTTCACATGTGCATCCTATGTTATGTCTCCACCCTCCAGTGATGTCATGGCATTGATCAGGTCTGCTCCCTTGTTTGTGTCCAATCACTACCCCAATAAAGTCAGGTTGTTTCAATCAATGAAATGACAATCAGGTGTGAGTGTGCACCCTGTTTTATTTAAAGAACAGCGATCCATCAAAGTCTTCACTTCACAACATGTTTGTGGAAGTGTATCATGGCACAAACAAAGGAGATTTCTGAGGAGCTCAGAAAAAGAGTTGCTGATGCTCATCAGGCTCATCAGGCTAAAAACTTTAGAGGTGACAAGACCATCTCTAAAGAGTTTAGACTCCACCAATCCACAGTCAGACAAATTGTGTACAAATGGAGAAAATTCAAGACCACTGTTACCTCCCCAGGAGTGGTTGACCAACAAAGATCACTCCAAGAGCAAGGCGTGTAATAGACAGTGAGGTCACAAAGAACCCGAGGTTAACTTCTAAACAACTGAAGGCCTCTCTCACATTGACTAATGTTAATGTTCATGAGTCCACCGTCAGGAGAACACTGAACAACAATGGTGTGCATGGCAGGGTTGTAAGGAGAAAGCCACTGCTCTCCAAAAAGAACATCGCTGCTCATCTGCAGTTTGTTAAAGATCACGTGGACAAGCCAGAAGACTATTGGAAGAATGTTTTGTGGACGGATGAGACCAAAGCAGAACTTTAAGTAAACAGCAGAAAGTCAAACACAGAAAATCTCTAGTTGAAGAAAAGTTTTTCCTCTACAGCAAAACACTCTATAAAACAAAACTAAAACAAAGTACAGCAGACCCCTCACCATGACTTCAGTGAGGAGAGGTTAAATTGCTGTAGGATCAATGGCTGTAGCTAAATTGTAGGTAGAATGGGTGGGGATAAACAGATGTAGTCTGAATCAGTAGAGCTGAACTACTGTACACTGCACAGGCATAGAAAATGTAAATGAAAGCAGAGTTTCCCTGCAGAGTGACCTTCTCTGTGACACAGGCTGAGTGACAGGTGCACGTGTCTCAGTTTCAGAATATTTGGTCCTCCTTAGAGACATGGCCACAGCTTCAGTCAGTCAGTCTTAGCACTGCTAGTTAGGCTTTCAAGTTCCTGAAGGCCAGCATGCAGATTTAAATACATCACTCAACTCACTCAAAGAAAACATTTGGTGTGAACAGAAACTCATTTTGGGGAAGTTCTACAGTGTCTTTTACTGCCAAGAAGTCCACTTTCTGAGGTCCCACTGTATAGAAACCCCATACTGCACCTCTAATGACTTTGATCTGCTGTAGTAGTGGTGGTCTGTCGTGTCCAACAATGACGTCTTTGTGCTCGGGTGGACTTGATCCATATAAATAAATAGATGTAAATAAATATGAAAGTCATAGCTCTGTTCCAGTCAAATACACTGCTGCAAACACTACAGCTAGTAACACTACAGCTAATCTACAGATAAACCCCTCACTACAGTGAAATTACTGTTAAACTACAGTAAAAAATAAAACTATCCTACCCACTACAGCTAAACTCTCCAGCTAAAATCCCAAGTAGAGCTAAACTACAGCTAAATCACAGATAAGCTGAAGCTACACTATATCTAAACTCTTTTTTAGCTCACAATTTAACCAGCAGCAGTTTGGAACAGCAGAATCTACACACTATGTCCTCTTATTAGTTTGAACCTGAACTTCCCAGACTACACCAGCTAATAAATAAAAGTGACATGAATGTAATGTGCTGGATTGCATGTTGCTGGCTGTTAATTACACTTTTGACTTCAAACCAATATTATTATTTATGAAAGATTTCCTAATAAGAAGTAACATGTCATTTTACTTCTTGCAACAAATAGGTTAAACTTAGCTGGTTAAATATTTGCCATTCTGCTAGCTAGGTGTTGGTTGACTAGGATGTTGGCTAGCAGCTAGGCTTAGTTTATCATTTAGCAAGCAAAATATCTGAATGATGTGAGCGTTTATACATGTAAATCTGTACACAAGTTTCATCCCAACCAGAGGCATACAGTAAAGAAAGCAGGGACTCTTTCATTAGACACCACCCATAAATGCTATAAATCATTGTATGGAATACCTACAGTGCTCTAAAACATAACAGTAACCAGTCCATTCACACCTCTGTTCATATTTGCTGATTTTAAGGCCTCATTGTCTATGTGTTTGATTTTATAGGTGATTCAGATAAAACGGCCAGTCAGTGTTTTGTGATGGTAAGAGAAAATAAACTAGACTCTCAGTAAAGTACTGAAAATTTGTGTACGCATTCAGTAGGAAGGTTTCAAGGAAGATGAACTCAGGTATAAAACATGAGTTTAATGACAAACCAAACACAAGTGAACATAAAAGAATAAACAGAATCAAAAACAGACAAAAGGAAAAAGGCTCAATAGAGCCAGGCTTAAAGAAGGTGGATGGTTGCTAATGCCATACAGGTTAGGAATCCACGGATGCCACACAGGCTAGGAAGTAGGGTTGCCACCTTTCAGATTTTGAAATAAGGGACACGGCACCCCCTTATTTGGTATTGGTTCAATATGGAACGCCACTTTTAACTTATAAATACGGAACGATTCCACATAGTCTAGGAAGATACAGATGCCACACAGGCTAGGAAGATACAGATGCCACATTAGGGTTGCCATCCCTCCCATAAAATATGAAATAATTTCTTATTTGTGACCCCGCCAGGGAAAACCAGGCCAAAGTCACTGGGCAACTTATTGAGGTATCGTGTCAATATCGTGTCACTCACATTAGCGACAAAACTTAGCCACTCAGTATTATTGCTGTAAATGATATATAATGATATGTAAATGATGCTGTCTCAGATATCTATCGGAGTACATATTTTGATCAAAAACAAAACTTAAATTCACAAAAAAGTTGTTTTGGAAAAAACAAATTTTGAAAAAAAAAGACTTTGACCTGGTTTTCCCTGGCGGGGTCACATTTGTGAACTTAAAGTCGCGTTCCATATTGAACCAATACGGGACGCAATTTGTTCCATATTTTTCTCAAAGGAGGCAGCATGATATGTATGAATATAAACACAGGCATAATTTTGGGGTCCCCTGCACTTTTTCAAAAGGAAGTTTTGGTCTACTGCAGTTTTTACCATCCAAAAACAGTGTTACGATATATATTAAACTGAGACGAGTCAAGCACTAGGACCCAGCAGAAAACAGGCTGCTCAAGCTAAAGACTGTTAGTCTTTTAGACTACCCACAAGCTCACTGATTGGCTTAGTTGTTTGTTGCTAACGTGTGATTGGCCGTCGCCACGGTCACTACATCTTGTTCACTGCCAAATGCTAAGAGCACACTTTTTAAATAGAGCACTATTCACGCATACTCACTGACTTTCTTTCTTCCGTTTAGTGGAGAACAGGCTTCCTGTTCTCATGAATCTTTTTATGCTGTTGCACTCAGAATTCACTGCAAACAGCCAATCAGAAAGCAGTAATGAATCTTATAAGTCTACAGTATGTATATAATATGTATATATCATTCTAGGTATAATTGTATGTAAATGAGGTCTATTGACCACACGTTCCAAAAATATCTGTAAAACTGGTGATAATAAGTTGGAGTGAAATTTGACACACGTTTCAGTGAAGTGAAGAAAATTTATGCTACATGTTTTTAAAAGTTTATTCATATTTAATAATGCATTAATATTTTATTACTGATTAATAATAATATCAATGTTATTTTATTACTAATAATGATTAATAGTTATTAGTATATTATTAATAGTAACTAGTAATGATTAATAAATATTTGTAAGTAATGTATTAATATTTGCTAATTATTAATAAAAACAAATATATTTATGTTCCAGACCACCTTTTTTAAGATAAAAAAAAAATCTTACAAAAAATAGACCGGTATGCTAACACAGAAGAAGCTATGGAGCTAAACCAGCTAAGGAGCTAGTAAGCAAGGCCAGCACTCCACATATGCAGATCATGCGCTGTGCGTGGGGCACCATGATTTTACAGGGGCACCACACGTCTTCGGGGGGGGGGGGCACCACGCATTCCTTTTGTCCGCAAAGCCCACCCCTGGAACAAAGTTTAAAAATAGTCAGACATCAGGCAGTTCTTTATAAATATTCACTGTCGAGAGGGCCGCGGGTGGTTACATGCATGACGCACCTGCATGCCTAGCACCGGTGCTGCTAGTAGGCCAAGGAAGCTAACAGAACAAACATATACAAGACATTGAAAAGGAGGAAGACAGAATGCTGCATTAACATGTGCAAAGCATAACAATACCAAGCAAAGATCAGTCCTTCAGGGTTGGCTTAAGTAGTCCAGGTAATCAGAGTCTCAATGGAAGACAGCTGCAGAGGGAAGTCACACATGAGCTAAGAGGAGCTCCAGGGCTTCTGGGAAGTGTAATTCTGGGGTAGAGTGTGATAGAAACAGAAGGAGCCAGGAGTATAACAGTGTGGTTTACTGCCTGTCTATGCTAAGTGTTACTGTGAAGTGGTAGCACCTTTTAGAATTAATATTGTCATAAAACAATTTTGCAATGCATAGTTTGAACATGTACTTTTATTTCTAGCCAATAATAAAAATCCTCACATGTATTTGTGCACAAAACCCACACAGACTTTATAGCAATAAATAAATCTTAAAATGTATTTTGATATGTAAACACAGCCAAATTACAGTTTTATACTTGGTTAGTCCTGTTCATGAGACTACGTGCTGGACATCCCTATCAGGGACCATGTAGGAACACTTTGGATGAATGTGAAATAACTCACAGACTGTGAAAACATTTCATATGATTACACTTGGAGTATACAACACATTATCAGTGACATTCTGAATAAGACCAGCAGAAACATTCTCAGTGACAAATTGTGGGTAACAGAGCCAGCCGCTGGCTATCTTGTTTGTTATATGGTTTATCCTTGTGTCCATTAGTGTTCAGGATGAGAGATCACTGTGTTATCTTTAAATAAATATACTGTTCATTTGTCTATTTCATTAGAACAATGTTGGTTTTACAGTCATGTTAAAGGAAACGGTCCTGAGAAGACAGAAATGTTTTACTGAGTGAAAAAAACAACACTGAGATATTACTCTTAATGATATTACAGATAATCTATATATTACTCTTCCTCTAATGTAATCTAATACATTACAGTAATGTGAGGTTAATCTTTTCATACAGAACAAATCTATTATCACTCACTTTATCAGATACTATATTACTCCCTCTGTCTCACATTATCTTACTGTCTCTCTCTGTTTTCTTATGTGGAAGTTCTTTAAGCTTTAAAAAAAGGTCTTCATATGTGTTCTAAGAAGCCCTCAAATGAAATGGATCAGAACCAGAGGTGGATCCTATAAGAAGTTTTGCTCAAACAAAATAAAAAAAAAATGCATCTGTTTAAAGTGAGTAAATTCTTATTTTAAAATTTTTATTTTCTTTTAAATTTGTATTACTTTTAGTACAAAATGTAGTGTCCACCACATTCCAGTCACTCAAGACAAAAACTATGAACATTCTTCTTTAAAACTAGCTGAACTACCAAGAGGATATAACAAGACAAGCCAGGCTGGACAGAGTGGGCAATATATACCAAGATTTTGCCACCATTAACAACTTTTTGTGCACAATTTTACAGACTAAACACAATTACTGCAGTCTTGTAGTGCTGACCAGTGAGCATGTGTGTATTATTAGGGTCAGTAGCTGCCACACACCATCAACTGGGCATCTAACAAAAATGGACAGATGTGGCTAAACC
>BRDA01082064.1:3030-13695 GCA_036984385.1 Crenuchus spilurus | reverse complement strand
GTTTTTATTCACAATTTGTTTAGTGTCCCAACTTTTTTGGAATCCGGTTTGTAATTATTACTGTCTCCTCAAAAATATAGAGAAATACCAGCATTTAAAGAAACTGAGTCATGATTGTAATGATGATTAATCACAGAATAATGTGCTGATTAATACAGTTCATTTTTAAGGGATCGACACTAATATAAATTAATATTTGCTAATCTAACACTGATTACTTTTAAATGGCCATTATCAAAAGCTTAAGACAATCTGGTAGGTCACATGGTTTACACAGACGTGCACACTGTTTTATATTTGGTGATTTTTGGAGCACTGGTGATTTCAATGTTTTTGTTTTAAAAAAATGCCTGAAATATATTGTTTCAATATATTTAGTTAGCAATTATTAATATCATTTAAAGAATGCAGGCTACATTTTTGAATAATGCAAAATATTGTTTAATATTGTCATCATCAAAATTACAAAAATTATTGAGATATAATTTTTTGTCAATATCTCACAACGCTTTCTGGAGGCCCTTACAGTTCTCTTGCTTTGAATGCTAATGGCACCATCCTGTCTGGCTGGGACTAATGACTTTTCATACATCAAATCAAATCAAATCAAATTTATTTATAAAGCGCTTTTGTTATTTTTAGTAATAACAAACATCAAATCATTAATCCCTAATCCCCGGTGAGCAAGCCAACGGCGCCAATTGCAAGGAAAAACTCCCTCAGAGCTGGAGGAAGAAACCTTGGGAGGAACCCAAGGAATCATAATCATATGACCTTGTTGTAATGTTCAGGTGAACTGATATGGTGACAGTAGTGGGACAGGGATGATGATGACAGTGGTAGCAATGATAATGGACAGAAAGTCCATATGAACTCCAATGTGGGCAGTAGAGAAGGGCATCTGGAGCAGGCCACAGTAGTTGGTTGTTGGTGAACAGCTGATCCAGGGAAGCATCATGCAGAGAATAGTGATCAGTCTTCCATCAGCCTTGGACCGGACCGATGGGCAATCACTCACTCGGAAAAGACAAAAATGGAATTAGTTCTGTTTGGATTTATAGAGCAGGGGGATTGTGAGACATATCAGAGTGTGGCTATTGACTCCGGCAGAACTATCTAGAACAGCCTACCTAAAAGGAGAGAGCCAGAAGGTAAACAGGCATGGGAGCTCCCCGAGACACTGGCATCCCTCTGCTCACCATCAACAAACTTGAGTGATTGCGTGAGCAGCGGTATGACAGCCCCAGCATCTCAGTTCACTATAAATCCCTACGTCAGTGCACCCCTGGACCTACAACCTTTCTATAATGTAAAGTATTAATTACCAGTTATTATTAGAATCATACACAAGATAAGATGTAAAATATCTTATGCCAAACCCTTAGAGCTTCACATAGGGCCCACCCCTCTCTCGTTCTACCAGCAGCCACACAATCCTATTGTTTCAATCCTACAGCTACACCCTATGACACATCTGATCAGGTGTCAACCCAACAATCCTCTTCCCCTTCCTAAAAATCCACTTGCCTTTATATCGTTAATGTTTGCCCTTCAGATGTCAATTCAAATCAAATCAGATGTGGGTCCTTTTGTCTAATGCTAATGACATTTGATTGGAAGGTCCTGGTGCCACCTTGTTAACCCTTCCTCAAAACTCTGCTTTCACACTCCTTAATCATGTAACGAAACTGTACTTAAACCTCACTAGAATGTGTGTTCATCAGACTGGCTTCAGACTGGGCTCAGACCAGACTGGTTTCAAGACTGCACTGCTGACACACTAAAGCTGTCATCTTCCTGAAATAAAACTGGAAACTGAAGACCCAGTCTCCTGACTCTCTTCAACAACTCAGATTTCTAACAACACAAAGGGAAAAAGCCCTAAAACTCTCCTCTCACCAGAAAAATCTCCCTTTATTACTCAGAGCTCACTAACATGTACTAACCTCTCAAACCTGTATTATTTTAGAATCCTCTGTCTGACTCTACAAGAACATCTTAGTGTCAACTACATGAAATAAACACATAAGCCAGCGGAGAGATATAATTTCTACAGTGTGTCCTACGTCTTCCCCGAGGCATCCTTACCAGGTGCCTGAACCACCTCAACTGGCTCCTCTCAATATGGAGGAGCAGCAGCAGCTCTATTCCAAGTCTTTCCCGGATACAGAAAATCCTCACCCTCTCTAAGGGAGGCACATCCTGATATTGCCAAGTGAGACTTGGTCCTGGGTCAAAATGGGAGGAGCTTAAACTAAACTTGTTCAACCAATCAGCTTTGCTGCCCTGCCCTCCTTTTTTCAACCTCAAGGCAGTCATTTTCCCTCCCTTCAGCGCCATTGTTTTGTTCAGTTTTCTTCCCTCAATATCGCTAAACTCCTGTTTTACTGCATCTCCTGCTGAAGGTAAGACATTTATTGCTGTAATTTCATGTTTTACATCATCATCATATAGTACTGGGTTTATTTACACAAGTAAACTTTTACTGTACATAGCTTTAGCTTAGCTAGTCTCATATCTGTTGCTCTGCTAGTTAAGCTATCTGGCTAACATGATGGAAAATCTGAGAATCTAACTTAAAATATTTATCAATGCCCTTTCAAAATATGAAAATCTTGCTTGCAATAATTACTCCTATTTCTGTCATTTACCTAAAGCAACAAAGTTATAGAAATTTATCTTTTAGCTTGCATACCAGTCATATAGGTAGCTAGATAGCAATAGTTAACTAGCTAGATAGCATGGTTAGACTTAAGTAGTTCCAAGAAAATAAGGTCTGATATTTACTTGAACATATCTTATAGGATAGCTGTATTCATAGAACAGATATTTGTTTTTATTAACAGCAGAATAAATGTTCTGGAACTGATGTTTTAAACTAAGTAGCTAACATTGTGCTGCCCCAGTAATATCATATAGTTGTGTTCTTGGAATATTTTTTTTTACTATAGGAGTAAATTTTATGTCAACAGTAAAAGTTTTTTTAACTGATGTTTTACTTTGAATTACATAGTAAGCTAGCTATGTTCCCATGCTGTCCCAGGAACATCATCCAATATTGACCTGGGAACATGATGGAGTTGTGTTGTCCCTGGAATTTCATTATTATTTTTATTTGCTTCAGGAGCAGTATGTCACTGTGGGTGCAGTACAAGGAGGACACGGTGGCAACAGGGATAGTTCACCTGAGTTTATTCAAGACAAACCAAAACAAACACTGTGGCAGTAGCACAGAGTGCATAACATTAACACACAAACTCAAAATAACACAGAATGTAGGACAACAGACACAAACACAAGAAAGGCTTAAATAATGAGAATAATCAAATGGGCAAAAACACATAGGGCTGTGACTTAACACAAGACAGGTGTAACACATTAACCTATGAGTTAACCTATGAGAGCAAGAGCTATGAGACTAGCTAAGCTAAAGCTATGTACAGTAAAAGTTTACTTGTGTGAATAAACCCAGTACTATATGTTGAGGATGTAAAACATGAAATTTCAGCAATAAATGTCTTACCTTCAGCAGGAGATGCAGTACAACAGGAGTTTAGCCATGTTGATGGAGGAAAACTGAACAAAAAATGGGAGGGAAAATGACTGCCTTGAGGTTGAAAAAAGGAGGGCAGGGCAGCAAAGCTGATTGGTTGAACAAGTTTAGTTTAAGCTCCTCCCATGTTGACCCAGGGCCAAGCCTCACTTGGCAATATCAGGATGTGCCTAAGGGAGAGCCCAGACACCTTAAGAAGAAAACTAATTTCAGCAGCTTGTATCCACGATCTCATTCTTTAACACAATACACACAGAGATTTCCAAACGTCTCAGCTCATAGCCAAATCATTAGATACACTCAAATGCATTAACTCTGATATACACACAGTTACGTCTACTTTGTTACATACTAATGACATATTTCCTGATAACATTCCCTTTCACTGAAAATGCATTTCACACTTAGTAAACCTGTTACAATGTTTTGGTCTCCAAGATAAGCTTGGGGCCTGTTATAACCACTGACGCGAGTCCAATCGAGGAGGTCATTTTGACCCTGTCAGGCGGTGCTAGAAAAGACTGAAGTTGGTTAGACAATGAGGCCTCATCCGAGATTTCCCATTTGGACTTAAAATGCATCTTCAAATTATATTTGGCAATCGATCTCGGGTTGACCACACATGACGCCGCCCTAGCCAAATTCTACTCTGAACTGTCCCTTAAAGAGTCTGCTCTCAGCCTGGTACTGCACCAGTTTAATTCTCTTCTGATGGACTCTGTTTTTGGAAGAGCGTGACTTTGTATATTTTCTTAACTCTCATCTTTATTTAAAATAGAAAAAGACCTTTATATATATATAAAAAAGATTTAATATATGTATAAATATGAAATGATTATGATAAGACAGGTAAATTCTGCTGAAATGTAAATTAAGGTGAACTTCCCCTTTAAAACTCCAGATATCCAGGCTGCATTCTGTACAGTCTGAAACACTGCCCCCTACAGGATGTGAAAACAAAACATTCTGTTCCCTTCATTAAAGTGTCACTAAGTCTTAGTTTAATTCAGAGTATTTTAAGGCAATTGACAGATTTACTGATTAATATAAACACTCATTAATAAAAACACTAGTGTGTATTTCCTAAAGATTCATATATACATACACACATTGTCCGGTTTAGCTCCACTGAGCACACAGGAGCATTTTGTAGTTCTACAATTACAGACTATAGTCCATCTGTTTCTTTTTAGATTTTACTCACTCTGTTCTTTAATGGTCAGAACCCCACAGAGCTGGTGGGTCATTCTCAGTGACACTGATGTGGTGGTGGTGTGTTAGTGTGCGTTAGAGTGGATCAGACACAGCAGAGCTGCTGATGTTTTTAAACACCTCAGGGAAAATACTGCAGCAACCAGTCAACAGTGTCACCAGTGAAGGACTAGAGGACCAACACAAACTGTGCTGAGCTCCTGTCTCTGACTTTACATCTACAAGACCAGGAAGGTAGGTGTGTCTAATAGAGCGAACAGTGAGTGACAAAGTGTTTAGCATCTCCAGCAGCTCACACACTAACACACCACCACCACGTCAGGGTCACTGAGAATGACCCATCCTGACCATTGAAGAACAGGGTGAATAAAGTCTACAGAGAAACTGATGGACTACAGTCTGTAACTGTAGAACTACAAAATGCACCTATTTAATCAGTAGAGCTAAAATGGAAAATGAGAGGAGATACAAGCTATGTGTATGTAATGAAATGACCAGTGAGTGCATGTCTAGATTCTATAGAATTTTCTGTTCTAAGATTTAGTTTGATGTGTTAAAACGTCTTGATTCTACAGAGCTATAAACATAAACTACAGATTGCCTCAGATATTAGTCATAAGCCAAAGCCGTTTGAACCTGACTAAATATACAACATAGGAGGGTGTATGAAGAGACTAATCTAAACCTGATCAAACTGACTTTTATTTGTAGCTCTGGTGGCCGGAGGAGAAAAGGGATGACATTGACATCACACATTAGACAGTTAAAGGTCTTTGGCTTCCAGGTCATTACTGGACCATGAGCTCTGGATGAGAGGACAGTTGCTGTCTAGGCCACAGTGATGGCAGAGAAATACAAGTAGAGAGGACTGACACTCCACAACTACAGGAGATCAAACATCACCTCACTCTGTCACATATTACACCATCAAACACCATCACCTCACTCTGTCAAATATTACACCATCAAATACCATCACCTCACTCGTTCAAATATTACACCATCAAACACCATCACCTCACTCTGTCAAATATTACATAATCAAATACCATCACCTCACTCAGTCAAATATTACACCATCAAACACCATCACCTCACTTTGTCAAATATTACACCATCAAACACCATCACCTCACTCGGTCAAATATTACACCATCAAACACCATCACCTCACTCGGTCAAATATTACACCATCAAACACCATCACCTCACTCTGTCAAATATTACACAATCAAACACCATCACCTCACTCTGTCAAATATTACACCATCAAACACCATCACCTCACTCTGTCAAATATTACACAATCAAACACCATCACCTCACTCGGTCAAATATTACACAATCAAACACCATCACCTCACTCTGTCAAATATTACACAATCAAACACCATCACCTCACTCTGTCAAATATTACACCATCAAACACCATCACCTCACTCTGTCAAATAATACACCCTCAAACACCATCACCTCACTCTGTCAAATATTACACCATCAAACACCATCACCTCACTCTGTCAAATATTACACCATCAAATACCATCACCTCACTCTGTCAAATATTACACCATCAAACACCATCACCTCACTCTGTCAAATATTACACCATCAAACACCATCACCTCACTCTGTCAAATAATACACCCTCAAACACCATCACCCCACTCTGTCAAATATTACACCATCAAACACCATCACCTCGCTCTGTCAAATATTACACCATCAAACACCATCACCTCACTCTGTCAGATATTACACTATGAAACACAATCACCTCACTCTGTCAAATATTACACCATCAAACACAATCACCTCACTCTGTCAAAAATTACACCATCAAACACCATCACCTCACTCTGTCAAATATTACACCATGAAATACCATCACCTCACTCTGTCAAATATTACACCATCAAACACAATCACCTCCTTCTGTCAAATATTACACCATCAAACACCATCACCTCACTCTGTCAAATATTACACCATCAAACACCATCACCTCACTCTGTCAAATATTACACCATGAAATACCATCACCTCACTCTGTCAAATATTACACCATCAAACACCATCACCTCACTCTGTCAAATATTACACCATCAAACACCATCACCTCACTCGGTCAAATATTACACCATCAAACACAATCACCTCACTCTGTCAAATATTACACCATCAAACACCATCACCTCACTCTGTCAAATATTACACCATCAAACACCATCACCTCGCTCTGTCAAATATTACACCATCAAACACCATCACCTCACTCTGTCAAATATTACACAATCAAACACCATCACCTCACTCTGTCAAATATTACACCATCAAACACCATCACCTCACTCTGTCAAATATTTCACCATCAAACACCATCACATCTCTACACGATAGAGCTGTATGTGGGGAAAATGAAACTTGAATTGATGGTAAAAGCAAGGCTTATTAAAGAAGGATTTATAATTACAGCTACATGTACAAGTTACTGTATCACTGCGAGCTCCTTACAGATCTGATCTAAAACACTGTTACACTAATACACTGATAATATTTCCGACACAAGTCTTTATTTTAATGAGGACAATAAATAAACATTAAGTGTGTAAGTGAATAAATGATAATACACATATGATCATTCAGGTTCATAAAAGCTACAACCTCCCAGAATCCTAGATATTGAGAATCGTGATACTGCACTTGTTATCAGTATGGAAATTAAAATGCGGGTCCTAGTGTTATATGGTATCATGAGGTTTACATGAGAGTCAGTCCAATTCTTGTACAGTCCAAGTTTGGTTGCTCATGTAGGAAGCTCAGATGAGTGTATGGTATTCCCAATGGCTACAGAAGCTGCCATTTACTCAATCCTTATCCAAAATTAGAGGATTCCTGATCAATTCTGCTGATATAGAGTTCAATCAGCTAGAAGAATGTAATTCAAGCTCGTGTGAAACACCAGCATGCAGGCCAAACACAAAGGAAGAGACTGCTGTTCCCACGCTGGGGACTGTCTGTAGTAAAAAGCCTATAAATAATTGAAACACGTTCTTTTGTTCGAGGTGAGGAGAAGTGATGGCTTCCCTCCTCTGCAGCAATTATAGAATGTTCTGGCCTTATTTACCTCAATAAACTGAACAGAGACACGCTGTGTGCTGGTCTGCAGTCTATGTGTGAATTACAGAGTAAATTGATGTGATGGGAAGCTGGAGATAGATGATCTGTAATATGTCCGTTCCACCTTAAATGCTGCATTAGTAGCAGTCAGGCGCGGGAGGCTGTGGACAGTCACCGCTGCGTTATTTAAGGAGGACTGGCGGAGTTACAGCAAGACGCTGTGGTGCACTTCAAGACTGGAGCTCTTACCGGTGGAAGAAGAGGCTCCATTTGCGCTCCTTGGTCTTTGACGTCCATTCCCGGCACTGCTCGGTTCCGTCTTCGTGGGTCGGCTCACTGGATGTGCGTCCTGGATGTGTGTTGCTGGGAAAAAACAATTGGCGCTATTTTTGTTACATCCTAAACCCGCTGCAGACTCGTCCCGCGCGCTCCCCGTGTATCCGCGTCTTGCGTGGAAACCAGCGCTCGCGTGACGCAGAGCCACGCAGCACGTGAGCCAACATAACGGCGGGACACGGCGGCGTATGAAAGGCGAATGTTAACGTGACATCATCGACTGGCCTTATTGTCTCTGCTGTGTCTGTTTTCTACTCAAACAGTGTTTGACAGTGTGCCCTACGTGTCCAAAAGTTTGTGGACAAAAGTAGTACTGCCAATAGAATAAGACTAAACATGAACCTGTTGGCACCATGTCTAATGCTAGGAGTGGGCTAGAGGGGTATAAATTCTCACAGCATTGAGCTGTGGAGCTGGGTGCTCTGCTCCATCTTAGGGATGAGTTGGTACAGCTGCACAGTAAATATGCCAGTGTTAAATCAACACTATTAGAGTTAAATTAACACTGAGAATGTTACATTTTGACACCCCCAGTGTTAATTTGACTCTAATAGTGTTGATTTAACACTGGCATATTTACTGTTTGGAGATGAGGTGGTGGTGGTGGTGATCATCCAGCATGCTGAGCGTTCCTGTGGCTGAATGCAATCAAGTCATCACAGTAATGCTCCAAAATCTAACAAAAAGCCTCCTTGGACAGTAGAGACTGTAATGCTAGTTACAGTTACTATCTTGTTCCCACGCCTTACTAAGTCGTGGTCATGCCTCAACTGTTTTGTTCCTACACCTTGGTAAGTCGTGACCATCCCTTAATTATCTTGTTATTACGCCTTAGATTGCCGTGGCCATGCCTTAACTATCTCATTCATACATCTTAGTAAGCCGTGGCCATGCCTTAACTATCTCATTCCTACATCTTAGTAAGCCGTGGCCATGCCTTAAATATCTCATTCCTACATCTTAGTAAGCTGTGGCCATGCCATAACTATATAGTTCCTAAGCCTTAGTAAGCCGTGGCCATGCCTTAACTATCTCATTCCTACATCTTAGTAAGCCATGGCCATGCCTTAACTATCTCATTCCTACATCTTAGTAATGCCTTAACTATATATTTCCTAAGCCTTTGTAAGCCGTGGCATGCCTTAACAGTCTCATTCCTACATCTTAGTAAGCCGTGGCCATGCCTTAACTATATAGTTCCTAAGCCTTAGTAAGCCGTGGCCATGCCTTAACTATCTCATTCCTACATCTTAGTAAGCCGTGGCCATGCCTTAACTATCTCATTCCTACATCTTAATAAGCCTTGGCCATGCCTTAACTATCTCATTCCTACATCTTAGTAAGCCGTGGCCTTGCCTTAACTATCTCATTCCTACATCTTAGTAAGTCATGGCCATGCCTTAACTATCTCATTCCTACATCTTAGTAAGCCGTGGCCATGCCATAACTATATAGTTCCTAAGCCTTAGTAAGCCGTGGCCATGCCTTAACTATCTCATTCCTACATCTTAGTAAGCCGTGGCCATGTCTTAACTATATAGTTCCTAAACCTTTGTAAGCCGTGGCCATGCCTTAACTATCTCATTCCTACATCTTAGTAAGCCGTGGCCATGCCTTAACTATATAGTTCCTAAGCCTTAGTAAGCCGTGGCCATGCCTTAACTATCTCATTCCTACATCTTAGTAAGCCGTGGCCATCCCTTAACTATTTCATTCCTACATCTTAGTAAGCCATAGCCATGCCTTAACTATCTCATTCCTTCATCTTAGTAAGCCGTGGCCATGTCTTAACTATATAGTTCCTAAGCCTTTGTAAGCCGTGGCCATGCCTTAAATATCTCATTCCTACATCTTAGTAAGCTGTGGCCATGCCTTAAGTATATAGTTTCTAAGCCTTAGTAAGCTGTGGCCATGCCTTAACTATCTCATTCCTACATTTTAGTAAGCCGTAGCCATGCCTTAACTATCTCATTCCCACGCCATACTAAGTCTTGATCATATCTTAACTGTTTTGTTCCTACACCTTAGAAAGTCATGGCCATGCCTTAACTATCTCATTCCTACATCTTAGTAAGCCGTGGCCATGCCATAACTATATAGTTCCTAAGCCTTAGTAAGATGTGGCCATGCCTTAACTATCTCATTCCTACATCTTAGTAAGTTGTGGCCATGCCTTAACTATCTCATTCCTACATCTTAGTAAGTTGTGGCCATGCCTTAACTATCTCATTCCTACATCTTAGTAAGCCGTGGCCATGCCATAACTATATAGTTCCTAAGCCTTAGTAAGCCATAGCCATGCCTTAACTATCTCATTCCTACATCTTAGTAAGCCATAGCCATGCCTTAACTATCTCATTCCTACATCTTAGTAAGCCGTGGCCATGTCTTAACTATATAGTTCCTAAGCCTTTGTAGTACCGGTGCCGAATGATTCTACATCC
>BRDA01082062.1:0-16825 GCA_036984385.1 Crenuchus spilurus | reverse complement strand
TCCCAGCCCAGGGGCGTCACCAGACATATTTTACTGGTGCACATGCCCCAGTATTGATCTGCAGTGCCCCAGTATAGATTTCACCAGTAAAAAAATCACTTCAGAGTTTTAGGTATACGTAGAATACACAAAAAAATGCGCACATAGCTACTTAATATAGTAATTCATTGCAATTCTATTCACTCGACACAATACCCACATGGCTACTTAATATGATAATTTATTCACGTGTAGAGAGAGAGAGAGAGAGCTACGTGACTAAAGGTAACGTAACATTAGGCCATAACAACTTGCTGAATACTTATATAATATCATATATTATTTTTTTTAATCTTGATTTAGTCAAACATTATTACTCCTTTAGATGGATATCAGAAAGTTTTTGCCCCTGGCTAGGTTACCTCAACTTGTGTCTATGACGTTAACGCTACATTAGCTAAACGTTATTCCTTGTAGAAAAACAGCCGAATTAACATTAGCAGTACAGACAGTGACTTTTGTTAGAAATGGCTAAAGTAATAAGGATGGGAAACCCAAAGTGGTGAAGGGAATATCCAGTGAGTTGGCGTTAACGGTGGTATCATGCTGGTTGGGACTTCTGCGTCAATGATGAATGTGAGAGAGCTTGTGTTGACTATATAGCCCAGGGATACTGCATTGGTTCAAACTCAAATGCTGCACCATCATGTTTGTAAATGTGGGTACATTTGTCCTTAATCATCAAATCGTGACCCAAAATTTTAAACCATTCAAATGTATTTCACAGAAAAAATGCACAGTAATGACTGTCTTGTCAGTAGTTTTGCCTTTATAATCGGCTAAAATACTCTTGTCTCCAGAAAAATGACTAAAAATATCTTTTTGCTTGTACCAGTAGTGGTTTACAAGTCTAGAGTAAAGTTCACAAGTAGGCCAAATGCATCAGTTCATTCTGGTGATTAATCAAAGATCCAGTCAACAACATAATCTGATCTGATTGTTTAGTTTAAAGCACTATTTATGCTTTCTTAAATGTAAATAAGAGCAGAAATCTTTTTTCGCATACATTATCTGTGCCCCAGCTGTGCCCCAGTACAGTCTTAAGTCTAGTGACGCCCCTGGTCCCAGCCCCAGCACGGTAGGTGACAGCGTCCGTCAGAAACAGTCCTCGATCTGTTGCTATTGTAAGAGACCTAAGACAAGGCTTATCTATTACAGAAAAAATTCAAAGTGATCAATATGGGGAAGAAAGCCAGACAGAAAGGGGAAAGGGGGGAGGCAGGGGTTGATGATGTTTTTTTTTTTTTTTTCTTTTGTGGGGTGGATGTTCGGGGTGTGAAGCCCGGGCCCCAGCAAGTCTGTCAACTGGCCTGTATATATATATATATATATATATATAATAAAAAAAACTTCTAGAATACTGATCTTTGGATCACAATAAATGGTTCCACTCTGTGATGGTCCATCCCAGGTGCCTCTGAGCTTCTGGACATAGTTAAGATAAGACTTCTGGTCTGCCAAAATAATCTATCCTTGTGCTTATATCAACTATTGATGAATGATGGATCTTGATGCAGTGCTGTCTGAGGAATCGGAGATCACAGGTGCTCAGCGTAGGCTTGTGCCCTTTATGCAGTGAAATTCTTCCAGATTCTTTGAATTATTTAATGAGATTATGCTGCAGAGGGATAAATATGCAAATCCCTTCCAGTCTTTCTTTGAGGAACACTGTTTTTAAAATATTTCACATGCATTTGTTGACAAATTGAAGATCCTCTGCCTACCTGGATACTGCTTTTCTAGCAAATCATGATTACAATCATATTTTGACATCACCTGTTAGAAATCACATTATGTCATTTTTAACCTCATTACGAACCCTACATTTCTCCTGTCTCACATTTTTGGAACATGTCTGAAATACAGAAGTGGATGTGTGTTAACAAATGAAATGAAGTTGACCAAGTTGATAAAACATGAAATATCATCTGCAATGAAATAAAAGTCAAGGAAAATGTCTTTACTCTGGGAATAATAAACATAACTGAAAAAAGAAGAAGAATTTCATAATTAATATAATTTTAAGACAATTTATTAATGCAAGCCTATATCATGTACCTACAGGGTGACAGGGGACAACCAGGTGTACCAGGAAGACCAGGCCCACCAGGACTGAAGGTAAGAGCCCATTCTTACTGTGGAGCTTTTCTGATTGTAACATATATGTCAAAACATTTGTGGACAACCCTTCTAATTAATGCACTCAGCTACTTTGAGATGCACCCATTGATGATATAGATCCAAAAATGCACACACACAGCTTGCTTAGTCCCTGTAGATAAGTACTGCCAATAGAATAGGACTAAACATGAAGCACTGTGTGTAATGCCAGGCGTGTTCTAGAGGGCACAGGTGTGAAGTTGTGTTCTTGGCTCCATTCAATATGTTTGGGATGAGTTGAAGAGTTGGGGATGATCATCCAACACCCTAATGCTCTTGTTACTGAATACAATCACAGTAAAGCTCCAAAATCTAGTAGAAAGTATTGAAGTCTGTTTTAATAGCCATCATTTCAGCAGAAACAGTGAATGAGCATATGTCCCAATACTTTAATAGTGTATATGGAGCCTAGAGCAGTAACGTCCAATCAGAAATATTGTAAGCCTATTTCAAAATGATCAAACATGGGGGCTTCTAGAAGAAAAAAAGAAAAAAGTAAGCCAGAATATTGGCTTTAAAGATGACCCAGCTTAATTAAAATCCATTCACATAATAGATTACTAAAAATAAATCTGTCTTGTCATCAGCAACCTCAAGGTGAGAAAGGTGAACAAGGTCCTCCTGGAGAGCCTGGCCCAAAGGTAAGCATGTGCAATTGAAATGTTTTTCTGCAGCAAACACATGATACAGCTACACAATGCCTTCGAGACTATATAGGCCCAAACTCACACAAGCAGTCCACAGTAGCACTTTTCTTTATTGGAGAGGATATATATATATATACCACCTTAACTGGCTCCTCTCGATATGGAGGAGTAGCGACTCTACTCTGAGTCTTTCCTGGTCGTCTGAACTCCTCACCCTATCTCTAAGGGAGAGCCCAGACACCCTACAAAGAAAGCTAATTTCAGCTGCTTGTATTCACAATCTCATTCTTTTACTCACTACCCAAATCTCATGACCAGGTGAGAGCTGAAACACAGATTGACTTGTAAACAGAGACCTTTGCCGTCTGGCTCAGCTCTCTCTATACCAAAACAGACGATATAGAGTCTGCATCACAGCAGACGGCACACCGATCCACTTGTTGATCTCCTGCTCCCTCTTACCTTAACTAATGAACAAGACTCTGAGATACTTAAACTCCTCTACTTGAGGCAAGGACACCTTCTCAACCCGGAGAGGACACTCTACCTTTTTCTCACTTCACTATTTCTCATTTTGTTTGATTTTTATACTGATTGTGCACTTTCACTTTCACAACCCATTGGCTTGAGAACTCAGATACAACGGTGCCTACACATGTCCAGGCTCCCACAAATGTGTAAATATTGCTTACATTACATTGACTTAAGTCTGTAGCAGAGAGAGATGTCGTGAAACGTCCACTTCCTCCTGAGGAGGAAGGAGAATAATTGGTCTAATTGTGTTTCATTTGGCTCATTTAAAAGCAAGACTTTCTTCTTGCATTGCCGTGCCATATTAAATTCTTTCATTTCCCACACACAGGGGGAAGCAGGACTCCCTGGTGATGACGGCCTGGATGGCCCAGTGGGATCAAAGGTCAGTCCATTTTAAAGTGAGTCTTGTAATGAGGTGAACAAATGGTGTAAGATGTTGAAATGGGTGTAAACGCTGTCCATGTGATGATGACAGTTCAGATTAGTGGGCTGCGCACCACATGAAGCTGTTTTGAACTCTGAGGGTAGTAATTTCACAGTCATTAATGGCAAACAAAGCTTGATGTAAGTGGGTTCACATTCTTTGCACAGTGATTGCCATGTAACTAATCATATCGGAGAGACTTTCAAGCACTGAAACATTATCTAAATGTGAGTAAATCATTTTAGATGTTTCTGTAATTGTCACGTGCTGCAGTCAGGATAGCTGTGAGGACTTGGTTTGAGCTGCCGTTGGAAATATGCTTAGTTTTCAGCGGTATAATTGAAGTGCTCTTCCTGTTATTAAAGTGATAGAGAGATGGGGGTGTACAGGCTTTAGAACTGTATTCCAGAGGAGAATATGTCTCAGTGTGTGGGTAGACAGCTGTCGTGGTAATAACCTTCATTTTGTAGGCGTTCACACTTCTGGTTGCTAATGCAAAGCACATGTGGGATGCTGCTGTTAGTGAATAGTAAGTGTAAGTGTGTGACGAGTGGACCTGTATTCTCATCCACTGTTTATCTGGCCCACAGTGCACCTGTGATTTAACTCGGCTCTAATACAGTGCTACATCAGAACATTAGATTATCGTGACATTTTGTTTACAAGTTCATTTTGGTTCATAATTTAATTCAAAAAGTGACAGTTGTGACATTTCAAGTCTATTTTCAGTTTTAATGTTAATCAGTAAGACTTGTAGCTCATGAGTTGGTAGTAAAATGTCCTGATACACTCTTGAAAAAGATGGTTCTTTAAGCGTTCTTTAGTAAAGTAAATTGTTCTATATAGAACAATTAACACTCAAAGAGCGCAAGGGTTCTTTGCATGGTGAAAGGATTCTTCAGACTGATGAGGAAAGTGTTATAGATGGTTCTATACAGAACCTTTTTGAAAATGGTTTTATGTAGCCCCCAAAAAGATTCTGCTGTAGTTACGATGCCAGGCTGGTAATAACAGAGGAACCCTTTTTGGTGCTGCATAGAACCTTTAAAAAAATAAGAAATAAATAAATATATATATATTCTGTATGGAACCATCTACAGCACATTATCAATCTGAAGAACCTTTTCATCATGCAACAACCTTTTGGGTTCCTTGAGTGTTCATGGTACATAGAACCTTTTTTTTTTTTTTTACTAAAGAATCCTTGAAGAACCATCTCTTAAAAGTGTAGGTGTTGGCTTTGGGCTTGATAAAACACAGTGGAGCAACACCAGCACCTCAAACCATCACAGAAACTGCACACTGAACTTCACACACCTTGGATTGGTTGTAGCTCTGAGAAATACACAGTATTTACTTGAATTTGAATAATTTATGCTTCTGGATTTCTGATTTTCCTGAGTGATAAGCCATACTGATCAACATTTAAGCACAAAAAACTTGAAATATGTCACTATGTGTAGTGAATATATAATATTAATAAAATTGTGAACAATATTCACAATACCTTAATTTTGTTTGTATGACTATAGACCTGCTTTAATTCAAAGCTATGATCTATTATGGAAAGGGAACTTATATGCACCATCTTGCATCTTGCCCATATATGACCATCTTTATATGATGCCGATGTTTATACACTACAGGTCAATGTTTATGTTTGAATGCTCCAGATTTTAATTTCTTTTATATTTTCAGTTCTTCTACAAAAGAGCAATTAGCCATCAGTCAAATACTCATGCTTAATTAGCTCTGCCTTAAAAGCTTACCCCAGCTATTCTTGTGATACTCAAGAACAACAAATAAAGTTCATTTGCCTTGAGACAGTTTCAGGGAACATTACTCTAGCTAATGATTTACAGGAACCAAGCAGCCTTTCAAAGATAGAACCATTTCTGCTTAGTTTACATGACTAAATCAAACTCCCGTTAAGATGACGGCAAGACAAAACAATGACTGTGTTTACATGGAGAAATTAGGATGATTTTCCCATAGACCCTAAAGCTACATCACTGCTTTCTTCATATGCAGACTGCAGATTAAACAGGACAAATTGCTTCTTTTTTCTCTTTACAAATGAAACAGTGGTTCTTTCAACCACAAAAGTCTATAATTTGACTTTCCATGTTTCACTAATCAGACAAAAACATTGTATTCACTGTAAAAGAACCTTCAGATGGTTCTTTTTAGATTAACAAACTTGTGCAACAAAGCTTAAATGTAGTCAGAAAATTGACAGATCATTGATCATTGATTTGTTCACCTTAAATTACTTTCCATTATGGTTTGCAGCTGTCAAGGAAAATAATGTTTCTGTGACTATAATGTGACTTTTATTTCATTATGAATGGTAACACTTTATAATAACTTTCATTAAACAAACATTCACAAATGTTTATAAATGACAGTTCATGTAGTTACTAATGATTGTATTCATTTTTGCAAATGTTAACAAATCATTAGTTAATTATTAATAAATGATGTATTAATGAAATTCTCATGAACTAATGATTTCTTCTCAGTTATTAATCCTTCGTTAATAAGCTATTAATAAAGGTTATTATAAAGTGCTACCATATGAACCAATGATATTTCATGTTGTGTCTTGTCATCTTCATTCCATTCCATATTTCAGACCTGAACATTAAAAAAATGTTGGGATGGTAAAGCGTTTACCACTTTCTAATTCCTTCTCACAACACATTTTGGCACTGAGGATTCCAAGCAATGGAGTGTTTCAGGTCTTATATTGTTCCATACTACTTATATTGTTCTTTCTCCACACATTCTCTACTGGGGACAGCACAGGACTGTAGTCCAGTACCAGTACCCTCTTCTTTCACAGACATGCCATTGTAATGTGTGCAGCATGTGGTTTTGCATTGTCTTGTTGAAAAATGCATTAAGGCATCATATGTTGCCCTAAAACATCAGTACCGTCATATAATCTGGCATCTCTCACCCACTTATTAACATTTTTAGAACCTGCCTCTTTATAGGTTTTTGCACAGCCTGGTGTGTATGTATTTATATTTACACTATAGGGTGGACACCCTTTTTATTGAATGCATTCAGCTACACCCATTGTTGTCACAGGTGTGCTAATGCACACACGCACACAGTTTATCTAGTCCCTGTAGAGGAGTACTGCCAATAGAATAGGACTAAGCATGAGGCTGTTGGCATCAGGCGTTGGCTAGACGGTGCCCACAGCATTGAGCTGTGGAGGTGAAACTGTGTTCTCTGCTCCATTCAGTACTTCTGTGATGAGTTGGAGAGTTGGGGATGAGGTGGTGGTGATCATCCAACATCCTGACACTCTTGTCACTCAATGCAATCAAATCCTCAGAGCAATGTTCCAAAATCTAATTGAGTTTCCTGAACAGTATATACAGTTCTTAAATTCTTTAATACCCTTGATTTCAGAAAAAATGCGAGTATATCTGGGTATCTGAGGTCCGGGTTAGCGAACTTGTGAAGACTGTGGACTCCAAAACAACACTAAACACTTTGCGGACTCTAGCTCAGACAGTCATTAAGAATAAGAGAGTCCAGAATCACTTGAAATGGAGATGCTGTCAGCGCTCCAATTTAATAATGTGCATAGATTCAGTAAAACACACCACAATCATTAAGCCAATCATAAAATGACGGAAAAATCAGTAAAACACATTATACGACAATGGTTTTAAAGGAGGCAGTCACGAAAAGCCTACCTCTCTCATTGACCCACACCCCTCCATGACTTTACAAAATTCTCTAACCTCTAAAATGTCTTTCATATGCTTTGGATTAACAGCCAGGATTCATGCACACCTTTACCTCAGCTAAGCTTTAGGTTCACTCCCCATCTACAAAAACATCTTTTTACAAAAAGCATGTGTTTAGCTGTTCAGTGTAAATGTACACTAATGTCCTGCTGTCATGATGTAATATGCATGTGTGTTTGTGTGTTGAATGAGTTGAATGAGACCTGTATTCACCGCAGTGTCAGCTCCGGCAGTGATGGATAATTTCATTTCGATGACTTGTCTTACATGGCCGCCGTCCATGGTTGTTTTTCCACTGCCTAGTCCCACCCAGGGCCCACATCCTGCTAAGCTGAGCACATTGTAACTTCAGTGCAAGTGTGCACGTTTAGATGTCCAGTTCGGAAAGCTGTGGTAGTTTTATGATGTTCCACAGCTTCACTGTTCTCCAATGTTGGACTAACACTCTTGACAGTTTATTAGGTACACATATCTTGTAGTCTGTTTGGCCTCTATTGGCCTTCAGAAAAGCTTTGTGGAAACCATGCAAAAGTGCAATTTAGAGATGCATCAAAATGAAAAAGTTTTCATTTATATACTGTAAATTATAACATTAGCAACTAAACTATTTCCCAAAATAAGTCTTTTAGTTAGACATGATGAATGTCTGTATTAATAAGTTGGCATCATTCGATTTAATAACAAGTTTAATTGATTATAATTTTTTATATTTGTATATAAAACAAAGACAATCATATATGAATATGTATGAAGATGCATGTACAGTATGTTACATTATTACTAATATTTAATAAAATTATGAAAAATCTAAAATAAATGATATAAGTCACATGGATGTTTTGTGAGTGTCTTTGGGTACAGACACTGAAACACATCACATTTCGTCACTACCATTGCAACCGCTGAGCACATACACAAAGCTACAAATACTTTGTTACTATACTTCAGTAGAAATTTTGGTTATTTATACTTTACTGGAGTAATTATTTTCGGACGACTTTTTACTTCTACTTACTTACATTTTCATGCAGTTATCAGTACTTTCTACTCCTTACATTTTAAAAACAGCCTCCTTATTTCTACGCATTTCATTCTGATTTGTCATCATACCATTCTGACACCCTATTGGTAAGCGATCCATCGCACCTGCACATCACCTGTCTCATCACCTGTCTCATCACTCTACAGTAAGCTCAGTACTGCAACGCAGTGTTATAAGGCAGCACTTGAAGTTTCTAACTTGGCCTGTGAATCCAATATTCTCCAAAAGCAACAGAAAGAGATGAAGTGCAGTCCTCAAACAAGTTCATTCTTTCTTGTTTTTCACACAGGTCCGTTGTATTGTTTTTACCAGGATAACAAACAAAGGAATAAATCAAAAATGTTGCATAGCATAACAGGCTACATGCCCTGATCTCCTCATTGAAAAGTAATGGAGTACAGAGTAAATTTGCAGTCAGGGAAAGCAATCTGCCAGAAAAATAAAGGATTTACTCTAAATACTAAAACAATGCTCCTAAATAACCTAGAAGAACATAAAACACAAAATAGCAATATAATTGCTATTAAATATACATTTAGTGCAAAATGGCTCTTACGTTACTAAAATGTAGTAATTTTCAAGGGACATATAAGCAGCTGAAACAGGTAGCCAGTACATCCCAAAAAATGTCAACATTACCATTTTAATATAACATTATAGTCATTACGGCTTTTAGAAAAAAATATTTTGGGGGTGGGGGGTGGGGTAGTGCAGTATATGCCCCTGATTTTGGCATTTGTTTTCCTTACATTTTTTTTTACTTTTATACTTTAAGTAGTTTTGAAACCAGAACTTTTGTACTTTTACTGCAGTAAAAAGCTTAAGTTGATACTTCAACTTCTATAAACTTGTCTTTTTAAACCCTAGAATCTATACTTCTACCTGAGTAATGAATGTCAATACTTTTGACACCTTTGATGAACACTTGCTCCCATTGACAGTAATTTGAAATATCTTCTTTTCAAGTGCAGATCAACTTTAGCCATGAAGGGATTTACTTGTCAGCAACAATGTTCAGATATGTTGTGCCATTCACATATTCTTCAGGGCTTTAATAAGTGTCAGAAAAATATTTTCAACATAATCACTGAGCTACGGTTTTAGCAAAAAGGGTTCTATACAGTATCAAGTAGGGTTCTTTGGCTTGTAACAGTAGTGGAACCCTTTTTGGTACTATACAGAAAACTTTTTAAATATATACCACACATGTAATATACAAATGTAAATACTAAAGAGTAAAAGGAACAGTGTATTGTCTAGTATTACACTTGTTAATAATTATATATTGTATACAGATATATACATATGTAATAGTCTTGTAGGAATATATAATAGTATTTGCAATATAATAGTGTTGCAATACTGTATGTGTTTACACTTTTATAAAATATGTTTCTTCAAGTGTCCTTTAGTAAAGAAAATGGTTCTCTACAGAACCATAAACACTCAAAAAACCCTTCTCGTGGATAAAGGGTCTTTCTGTGGTGAAAGGGTTCTTCAAATTGATGAGTAACATTTTGTAGCTGGTTCTATACAGAACCTTTTAGAAAAATAGTTTATTGAGTTAATTCAACTAATTTAATCAATTCAACTTCAGTCAATGTATCAAAATTACATTTGTCCATGCAGTATTTATTATTATTTGTGAACCCTTCCATCACAGCCCTGTCTTGTTCTTGTCATGTTTATGTTTTCTCTGTGCCGTCTTCTCTCCACATGCTCTTTTGTTTACATTCACATCATGTATCCACCTCCAGTTATATCTTGTCATTGCACAGCCCTGCTGTTTCATCATCTGTCTTGATTAAGTTCACTATTTATGCTTCTGCATCAGTCATTGTATTATTACCATAGTCAAGTGTATGTCTTTCATAGTCATGTTTGTCTCTGTATTTTATCAATGTCAGGTCACAATTAATTCATAGTCTTATCACAGCTGCAGTGTTTGTTTATTTTCTTTGCCACAGTTTGAGTTTTGCAATAACACAGTGTTTTGAACACCTCCACTGAATCTGTCTCCTCCAAGTCACAGTACTGTGACATTATTATTATTATTATTGTTATTATTATTATTATTGATGCTGTTGTATTGAGTCCACAGTAAAATGAACCAGTACACACTGGACAACTTATAACCTAAAATTAAACAAATCATATACAAGTCAGCACACTGTGACATAATGTGAATAATACACATACAAAGAACCTTTAGTCATTCTGAAAGTTCTTTATGTGTTCATGGTTCTGTATGTAGAACTGGCACCTTTAACAAAGAACCCTTGAAGAACCCCTTTTATTTAAGAGTGTAAGACTACTGGGTGATTGCTGAAGTTGATAGGATAAGTAATTAGTGCAATTAAAGGCCTCTCTTCACAGCAGACATACGACTATTGTTGTGAATATGTTAACACAGTGTGTGTATCAGCATTTTGATCTAAACGTCCTTCAGCTTGGCTTGTCTATTGCTCCAGATCATGTCTGATATTACAGCTGAATACAGGTATGAGACACCAGTGAGACGTGTTTTGCCACTGCTTGGGCCTTGCCACCCTTTACCACAAATACACTCATACACTCCCCCACACACGCCTTGGCCTGGGCACCATATATTTATGGTTATGTCTATTTTGAAACCCCAGCATCTGCCTCTGCATCTGTGTACCAACAGGCAAACCTCCCGCTTACTCTATTCCTTCTACCCTCACTATCTTTATCTTTCTCCATCACCCCCCACACCTTTCTATGTGCCACCTGCTTCTCTTATCTTCCATTATTATCCATCCATCTCTCTGTTTATCTACGTTTTCCTATTTTCTGCTTTTACCAGCTGACAGCCAGTTTCTTTAAGTTCAGACCTCAGGCTCTGTATGTCTTTAGACTTTACTGCTCATTTCCAGGCCTGATTACTTTGTTCTAATCTGTATGAGCTGCTTTGTTCTGCCGGTTGGTTTGCTGGCCAGTGGCTTTTCCTTTGTCTCTGCAAAAATGTTTCATTTACTACAATGAATCTTACTCTCTTCTCAGACATACAGATTATGGAAATTTCAGAAATAATTGCTTCAAGAAAGCAATATTATGCACCGTCTGGATAAAGATATCCACAAATTATCTGAACAAGCTTACGTTACGTTACCTTTCCTGTCATTTCTCTTCTGCTTAAGTTTACATTTAGTCCATTTTAACACAGTCAATCTTCAGTCAGTACTCAATCTCTATATAGGGAGGAATCACTCTACACTTTTAAATGAGATGGTTCTTCAAGGATTCTTTAGTAAAGAAAATTGTTCTATATAGAACCAAGAACACCCAAAGAGCCCAAGGCTTCTTTGCATGATGAAAGGGTTCTTCAGATTGATGTGGAATGTGCTGTAGATGATTCTATATAGAAGTCTTGTTCAAAATGGTTCTATATAGCACCAAAAAGGGTTCCTCTATTATTATACGCTTGATATTGTATATTCTATATTTACTATATTAAACCCTTTTCAACAAAGTATCATCTACAACACATTTCACATCAACACTTTCACCATTTTTTAATGTGAAATGTAAGAGTGTATTGGAAGATTCAATGAGTGCATCATTTACATTAAGAATGAAGGAACTTTGAAGGAAAATCTTGACTCTGGTATTCGTACATGCAGTAGTGATGAGGCTTGTTAAAGTTTATTATTATTATTATTATTATTATTATTATTATTATTATTAATATTATTATTATTATTATTATTATTATTGCTTGTATATTTAGTCCACATCTAAATGAATCAGTGCACACTGACGACAAATAACCTAAAACTAACCAAATCATATACAAGTGTCATCCCTCCCGCCTCAGCCTTGTCCATGTCCCCATCTCTGTCCATGTGCTCTGTGTTTGTTTATGTTTGCCATGTGCCATCTTGTCTCCACGCCCTAGTCCTGTCTTGTCTCATCATTGGCCACACATGTCTTGTCTCATCTCACAGCCCCGCCTGATCATTCTGCCTTGGGTTAAGTTGCTATGAGCTCCCTCACGTTTCATAGTCTTTGTCAGTCATTGTATGTCAACCCTATTTGGTCATGTAAGTTTCTGTCATGTTCTTATTTCATAGCCATAGTCACGTTTTGTTTTCTTAGCCACAGTTCCTCAGTATAAAGACACATTTAATACCAGTGCTGCATAATGCACATACAAAGAACCTTTTCCTGAACTTTTAAAAACCCTTTAGGCATTTAAAAGGTTTGTGGAGTGTTCATGGTCCTATATAGAACCTTTACCAAAGAATTGTTGGAGAACCCCCATTTTAAAGCGTGTAGTTAAAATGTACGTACTTATTTATTCTTTCTGTTTATGTTGGTGCATTTAGCTCTTCGTTGTATCCCAGACGTAACTGAGGACTCTTTTACAGATTGTGTTGTGGCATGGTCTGTTTTACTGCTCCCTCCAATAGAGAGAAATAAAAGTAGTGCAAGAGATAACCTCCAATTGCAAATTCTAGGCTGAAACCTTCCTTTTTTGGATTACAGGACAGTTAAAAGACCATTAAACCACAGGGGCTGCATGGGAGACTTGATGTTGAGCCTGAATTGCTCTCCTACACAGCATCTCATCCACAGTTGTTAGATAACTAGGCCATTTTGGCTGCTTTCATGTGGCCTCTTGGTTTTACTGGTGAGGTTTTATAGCTGCGGAGAACCGCTCAGGCTGCAATCACCTCATACACACACACACATGCACACACACATACACACACAACAATACTGCACTGTTAAAAACATACACCTCCCCCACACTCACTGTACATCCATCCCTCAATCCACAAACATACATAAAAACACATCCATAAATGCTATTTTCACATCCTCCCCTCGTTTCACACATGCACACATTAGTCTTTCACTCTTGAGAGACATATTAAAGTCACACACACACACACACACACACCAGAATGTACAGCAAAAAATGTTTTTGTAGTCTCTGAAGTCAAAACAGGGCTATTTTCTTGTATCTATGTGTATTTGTCACTGATTATGCCTCTGACTTCACTGTCTTGTATGTACAATGACATTACGTGTAGTTTATAAATCATTTTAAGAGGCCAAAGTATTCTTCTTCTACCATCCCATCAAGTCCCTGTTGTACAGTGGGCTGTTGCCGGTAGGCTCTAAGACTATAAAATAAGACTTTATAAGATAAATGATTCTCACTTTTCTGTAAATTCAACACTTAATTTAAGATTCTGTATTGACGTGACAGTACAATCAGTACAAGTCACCAAATCACCAGCAGTGACTTTACATGTGTGTGGAAGTACAGCATGTGTGTGTATAAGAGGGTGTGTGTTGAATATGTAAAAGCTGTGTATAAACTAACTGCATTATGGAAAAGTTGTTTGTTAAATACAGTAATATCTTATCTAGAACCGAATGTCCTCATGAGACCCTTCAAATCTCTGAGTGCTTGTGTCATTTAATCTCTTAGTGTTGTTGTAGATTTTCTATTTCCTTTACAAGCTCCTCGTTCTTAATTAGCACCAAAATCCAGACCTGCAGCTTCAGGAACTGAACAATAGTCATGTTCTATGGCATCTCATTGCTCATGCTCTTGGTCTCGGCTGTACTTCACTGGTTCCACTGAAACATAACCTTTTTTAGTCATCTCCTCTACAAAGTAGTTGGTAGTGAAATGGACACTACATACATTTATTGTTTTGGCAGCATGGTGGTTTGGTGGCTGACACGTTCACCTCTCAGCACTGAGGTCTTGGGTTGAAGTCACCATCTGGGTGGAGTTTCCACGTTCTCCTCGTGTCTGTGTGTGTTTCCTATCACAGTCCAACAACTTGGAGATCAGATGAATTGGCTGTAAATGACCCTGGTGTGTGTGAACGTATGTGTGTATGCCCAGATATGGTTGGCACTCTGTCCTGGGTGATCCCCTCTGACCTGGATGGTTGCTTGTGGTTGAGACGCTGTGTGTGACTGGCTGCTGCTCCTTGTCGGTGTGTGGTTTAGTTCTAAGTGCGTTGAGTGTAAAGCATCCTTGGGTATCAGAAAGGTGATACCGGTATATAAGTGTAACATTTATTCATTCATTTGGTAGCTGTAAAACTGTTAAGCTGTGGATTATGGCTGATGTTAATAAAAAATGTCTTATTTGTGAATTTGGTGAATTTCTATTTATTATAAAGCACTTTGGTTTTAAATGTTCTATATAAATGAAGTTTTACTTACAGAGAAACAGACTAACTACAGTCTGTAACTGTAGAACTACAAAGTGCACCTGTATGCTCAGTGGAGCTGATAAAATGGACAGTTTGTGTAGATACAATTAGACCATTTGTTGTTATGGTTGCTTCATACTTAGTTATGAAGTTATGCAGATTTGATAGTGAGGAACTCTTGCAAATGAGAAAAAGACTAAATACATATTAGAGGTCTTTATTAATTTTGATCCTAAATGGCACATTAATAGATGCTTTATAAATATTTGAGGGACCAGATTCAGTGCAAACTCACTTTACAGTTAACTCCATAAACCAGCAGTGAATGTAGTAAACAGCGTTTAGTTTTAATGTACTTTTCATTAAGTGTAAGAGACCTCCTAAATTGCATTCCTCAGGCCAATTAAATAAATGACAGCTCTGTTGATGGAGCAGGCAAATGTTTATTAATGTGCTAATGTAAGTTTTATATGAGTGCATGAAAAAATCAGTATTATAGTGAGATTTCACAAATAATTCAAAGACCTGAGCTCAGTTAACTGAATTTCGCAGTCGTAGTGCATATACCTGCACGTGCATCAGTGGGTTTATCAGCAGGCACTGGCGGTGTCCACACTGTCCTATGGATGTCACATTTGTCACGTACAACATGTCCTAACATGGGTGTGTAATGAGGTTTAAACCACTACCTTGTAATTTGGATATTCTTCTTGATTTTTGCCAAAAGAGTCCTCTCATCACATAGATTGCACTTGTATTTTGGCTCTGTAATGAAAGACATGGGTATTACAATTTGGCATTTGGACATGGTTTCCATTAAAATGTCATTTGAAAGGAAGTATCCTGGCAGCATGGGGCTTTGTTTAGCATTTCTGGTCCGGCAAATTGATATCTTACTTTCCTGTCCACTCCATTATTGTAAGATTCAGTTACATTGTACATTAATAAAGCATGAACACATAAACGATTACTTCAAAGCAAAATAAATGTATTTAATTGTTTAGCAGAAGGCTATTTTGCTCTGTAGTCTGCAACTCTGCTGACCTGATCTACAGTGAATCAAAAATAACAAAAACACATGACTTCACAAGATGGACAATACAGTGACTGATGCCAACTGTAGTAACATTCAAGCCAAACGTAATCACATGAGATGGGGAACCAGGGCTGTGGAATCACGAGACACAGGTGAGCACAATGACTAGACATGATGGGGGCATGCTGTGGGCAGAGACATGATGTAAACATCAACAAACAGCATGAGACATGAGACTGTGATGAGAGGTTTCACAACAACATGAAGTCATATAATTCCAGCTAAAAGGGAACATTCTCAGAACTTTGACTGTGTATGTAAAAAATGTCTAAATAGTAAATGCAAAACGTTCTGAAAGTAGCAAATGTTCTAATAACATTGGAATGTTTAAAAAACATGGCTTTGAATAAAGTTTCCTCAGTATTTAAGTGTCATTAAATGGGTGGGGTGGTGGGAGCTTCTGCTAAGTTAAAAATAAAACATTCAAAGTTCAGGGAGTAACATTAAAAAAAAAAAAAAAAAAAAATAGAAAAACACCCTTTTATTTCTACCACCTTTGAAAAAAGTAGGAATATCAACCTCAAACCAATCAATACACAATGTTAATTGAAATGACAAGTAATTTGATAAATAAAGTAATAAAATTATATACAGATATAATGTAGATGTATTCATCTACAACACAACAACAGTAATTACTATATAAGGCTAACTTCTTCCACAAATTTCTTGCCTTCGGAACATAAGCTTTGCTTGATCAGACCAGATATTAGTCCATAAACAATATCAATAAACATTCTCTGCACTAGATATCAATGCACATGCCCCAATAAATACTATATACATTATTACTGTATAATATTTGTATAGTACTGTATAACTTTACAGTTATTCACATTATTCCTACATCCCATGATGCTTTGCACTAAGCACTGAATGTGTTAAACTTTTGCTGGAGAGCAAACAG
>BRDA01082060.1:0-22366 GCA_036984385.1 Crenuchus spilurus | reverse complement strand
ATATATTTTAACAATATAAGCCTGTTATCACACGTATTTTGCTAAGTGTGTGGGTATGGCCTTTACAGTGTAGTGACAAGAACTGTAAATGTTCACAAGGAAGTAAATCCTGATGTAAATATAAGTGCGACAAAAGGACCAGGGAAAGGTACCAGCAGCATCTTCAGCCATCACATCAGCACTGAATTCACAATGAATGCTGTTTGTTCTCCTCAATAAGACACCAATTCATGCATCCTCAGTGTAGCTAGAGCTAGAGACACTTTCATCGTACTTGGTAAAAGTGTTCTTGAGTACTGGAACATAACTAGGGCAGAGGAAGATGATGTCAAGCCAGAACACGTGGACACAAGAACACACAAAACGTATATTGAGAAAGTGCCCAGATCTTTAAAACGGCAAGCTTCATTACAAATCGCTTCCACATGGCTCTCTTGATAAAATAAAAGTTGTCTGGCAGCTGTTGGAGTGGGAAGACACAGTGAGATTTCCTCACTGCAGACGACTGCTGAGTAATCATGACTTGGATGTAACACATTTAATGGTTAAATGCATTAACACATCAAAACAGAAAACTGAACGTGTTCATTTTGACAATATTTTACCATTTGACCAAACATTATCCTTTCACTTCTGAATTCACATGCACTGCTGCTGGGTTCAAACAGAGCTAGTGTTCACACAGGCCCCGCTGGTTAATTCAGCTATGAAGGTTAGAGTAGCTCACTGAGGTGTCAACAATTGGCTCCTGCTGTTTTTACCTAAAAGCTGGCTGTACATATAGCACCTTGTATTACAGTAACCACAGCAACACGGCCTCATTCACTTCTGCTAAACAGCATGGTCGGAGCTTTCTGAGAGCAGCAATACATTTCAGAAAGACTGTATGGAGAGTTCAAGGATGTGGACTGTCAACCAATTGATCTATTTCTGCACTGCAAACACAAAGACACATTTTAAATGAGTGGCAGGTCGAACTAGCTTTACAGCACAAAAACATATTCACTCTAATAAGACATTTTCTAAAGTCAACACAAAACTCTGAGGTTGGAAACATGTTGGAATATACTGGCTGTAATGATCGGTAATGGCTAAGACTGATTAAATGACAAAAATTACACCTCAACTGATAACCTGGTCCAAATATTAACTGGGGGTTACTGCTGCATCCCAAAGCTTTCAGACTGTCCACACTCTTTGGATCAGAATGTAAACAAACTCTGGACCTACTCTGGTAAAACAAGACATCAGTCAAAATGGCCGTTGTACAAGTTATAACAAATGACTGTAGAAGACATGGACAGTACGTTGTCTCTAAAAAGTGAGGCAAGCACAGGTCCCCTGTCTGGCTGGCTACAGTATGTGTAGCTCTGCTCTTACCCATGTTTTTCTATGACAAATGTTTCTCATCTAAACTGTGTTTCCATCTACAGTGATTCCAACAGTTAGTATTTCCTGACACAATCCCCCCATTTTTCTACTATATCATAAGAAGGTGTGGTTACACTGGGAATGGAGTGATTCATAGCCATGGCTGGAAGACACCAGCTGCAGTGAGGGTTGCCAGGTTCACGGTTCCCCTCCTGTCACACTTTCAGTTCTGTGTCTCTATGTCCTTGTGTCTTTAGTCTCCACCCTTGTCCTGCCACTGTTATGCCCATCTCATTATTGTATGCACCTGTGTCTCATTGTGTGTTGCTTATTTAAACCCTTCTGATGTTCAGCCTCAGTCATTGTCTTTGTGAGTATCACTGTCTTTAATACCTGTCAGTACTACACATGAGTGTTCTGTGTTAATGCTTAGTAGTTTGTTTGTTTCACTTTATTAAACTTCTTATTTGCAGGCGTATCCGATTCCTCGCCTTGTTCCTGCCATCAGCCCTGACACCTCCAAAATTGGGCTATTTGAAAATGAAGTAGCGGGTGACAATTCAATGGTTGTAGGGTTCAGTTTTTAATGGCTACTTTATTTTTTAATATAATAATAATAATATATGATAAAATAATAACACAAATAATGTCATTGTAAACACAAGGTTTCACAATTAGTATAAATTAGAATATAACATTAAAACAAAGTAAGATTAACAGAAGATTTAACCCTCTGGAGTCTGAGGGTATTTCAGACACTCTGATGGAGTCTGACATGCTTTGACTTTTCACAAATTACACACATCTAAAATTATTTTTTTCCCAAAGTGTTACACACACTTTTGTTCAGCACAAACTCAGCAACAACAGTGTCAAAACAGTAAAAGTGTCATAAATATATATTCTGATTAAATCTGCTCTAAACTTAGACTTCACAAAAACCTGTTTTCAGATGTGCTGATATATTGTGTAAAAACAATTTTGGCCAAGACTTTTCAGCTCAGAACTGAATAAACAGAGGTGTTTACTACACACTGATCATTACAGTTTTTAGACATTGTATGAGGTTTTATTTCTAAAGCTTAAAAAAATCTGAGGTGACATTTTTCACTTGTTCAGTGGTTCTTAGATTTAATATTTATGATATATATGTGAGGTGATAGTGCTGGAATGGAATGGAATGTCCGGAATTACTTTGTCATCACCATATGAATGACAGATTGCGTCATTTGATGGGAAATGTGCAGCAGTCTGACCCTTTCTCACAGACGTGCCTCTGCTTATTTAAGATCCTCTCACATATATCTAAAAATATCATATATATATATATATATATATATATATATATATATATATATATATATATATATGAAAAGTAGACCCTTTAAGATTTCTGGGGTACGTTTAGTTTTGTTTCTAGGATAAAATCTCATTGAGTTACAGCACCCTCCATAATTATTGGCACCCCTAGTTAATGGTACAGTACGTAATATTTTGGGTTATCTTTTAGCAGAATTTAAGATCATCACTAATAAAAATGATTAAAAATACATCTAATCATTATAAACTAAGAAGTTGTTTGATTATTTTACCTTAGAATAAGCTGTTTATATCTAGATTGGTCGCAGGTCGAACACCGACTGAGGCCGCCATGTTGCATCACCATGTTTCTACAGTAGTTTGAAAAGGACAAACGAGGCTAGCAAAAAACGTTTGTGTTGTAATGACGAATTGGCCACTCAAATTCGATGGTGCTGTAGCTTTGTTTTACCGTTGGCTGACATAAAACAGGAGAAAAAGAAAGAATACACATATACCTCAATAAAACCTCAAGAAGAAGAAATACACGAAGGAGAAGCAAGAATAAAGGTTTTTTTGGTTTATTTGTTAAGATGGCGGAACATTCTTATGCTCGTCAAGAACAGAAAAAACAACTTCAGTCGTCAAAGAAAAGAAAACATGATGAGACCAAAAGACATCGGGACAGACAGCGACAAAAAACTCAGGTAAACATTGGTGTTGCCTTTCCTAGATGCACCATCTCTCTCATACAGCCTTGAATGGTGCTCAACCGCTAGGAGACCATCAATAGTCAAGGTAAGCAAATCCTCACACAAGCACGGGAGTACGATGCGTAGAGTTCCACATAACTTTATTAGAAGCTTACGTATCGGCTGAAGTGCTTCTTCAGAGCATGGCAAGCTTACCTTGACTAGAGAAAAATGTGTATCCTGCCTGCATTTTCTGTCTACAGTGAAGCAGTTTGATGTGTTTACTTTGTACAGAAAACAGCTAACGTTTACAATAGCACTACTGAAGTGCAGAAAATGTTTCGTCTGCATTGTAGCTATGATCATTTTACATATTACATTTCCTAAATTTATCATTAAAATTAATCTTACCACTTGACATATCACTAGCTCTAAAGCTGCTATTAGACATCGCGTTCAAGAGTATAAAAGATTTATGACCTCTTACGGCCAATGTAGAGACTTCTTTGTGTTTGGAAGGGAGGGGCTGTGGAAAGAGTTTTCAGTTGGTTGCAATATGGAAACTAAACCAGTAGATGTTGCTAGAAACTACATACTGTGCCTTTAAAATGTGTTAAACATGTTATTGCAGAAGAATAATCTTACTCTGAAAAAGTTTAGAAAAAATCAACCTTCAACTCGAGTGAAAAAAATAAATAAATAAAAAATCCTGACTAAGAAATAATTACTTCCCATAAAATGACCTGTTCCACAATAATTGGCACCCTTAACAATTTCTTGAAAATAAATATATTCGAACCATTTATGTCATTTCTACTGTAGTATATAAAGTGGATCAAAGTATCTAGGAACCTTTAATTAGTAATTAATCACTTCCTGTTTCCCTGGGGTATAAATATGGTGTTACACAGAGGCCTATTTCTCTTACTCACTCTTAAACATGGGAAAGACAAAAGAACACACTATTCAAGTAAAGCAGATGTGTGTCGACCTTCATAAATCAGGCAATGGCTACGGATCTTACAAATCAGTAAAAATCTACTGTAGGCATGATGAGATTTTGATTGATGTTCTTCTGTTGAGCCCTCAGTGATATAACAGCTCATAAGACAATGAAAAAGACAAGACCAAGCACTTCACAAAACGTACCACTACAAATAAAGTACTGCTGTGTCCGGCTTCTCAAACGCTTGGATCATTATTAATGGCAGAGTGAAAATTACATTCAACACTATTTAACACATTTAACATGATGTTCTTAATTCTGCAAAAGCTTTTTCACTTTACAGCGTTGCTAATCGAATCTCATGCACAATTACACTTCAGTTCTTTCTGAAACAATGACCAGATAATGCACACTTTTGCAAATGCCTCTTTGATTGGTAATTGCTTTAGGTGTCACCACACAGAGCCCTGCAGGAGATTAGAACAGAAGCACCGTCCCCATTTCCTACAGCAGTGCCTGATTCAGTCTCCATTTCAGATAAAATTCAAAGGAATAGTTCCATCACAGTATCCAGCGGGAAGGGAGAAGGGAACTCTCTCTGGATTTCTGCCACGTATGGGATAATTTCAGAGGGCATCATCCGTCAGGATGCAGATAGGTGAACGGTAGGTAGGAAAAACAGTAACTAAACCAAAAAACTGCCATGAACGGGATTTGAATCAATGCCATATGGAATAAAAGATGTGATGCATTGCTGCACTACCCACTGCCCCAAAGAAGCTGAAAAAGGCACCACCCTCCACTCGGGGAAACATCACCAAGGATAAGCTTCAAAAAACAAACACCACTTGAGGAAAACAGAGGCTTACCCTCCTGTGGATACCTGGCCTTAAAGAGAAATCTTGATTTACTGTATATCACACTGAAAGCAAAGGTTTCAAACCTCTCACAAATATGTCATATTGGATCATTTTCCTCAATAAATAAATGAGCAAGTCTAATATCTGTGTCTCATTAATTTAACTGGGTTCTCTTTATCTACTTTTAGGACTTGTGTGAACATCTGATGATGTTTTAGGTCACATTTATGCAGAAATATAGAACATTCTAAAGGGTTCACAAACTTTCAGGTACCACTGTATAAGTACAGTAGGTATAAATCAGGTGAAAATGAGATTTTTCTTGCTGAAACTTATCCAGTACAGTTTCAGCGAGTAGGACGGGGGCTGGGACTGTCTGCAGTGTTTCAGATGACTGCCTGCAAGCACATACAATACTTTTTTTGTCCCCATTCACACAAGATATGCCAGTGCTGCACTCTCCACAGGGAGCAGAGCTACAGTCCAGAGGAAAGTAAATTGGAGGCTGGCAGGGGGAGGCGAGATGTGACTTTCAGAATGAGAGCGATTGTGTGCAGTTATTTTCTGCCACATTGTACAGCATCTCTGAATGACAAGTCATCAGCCAGTTTCAGTAAAAGCTGACTTCATCAATATAGCAAGCTCTGCAGTCTCACAGGGGACTAAACACTTTCACTACATCCTGGGTTCTACTTGGATCATTTGTTCTACTTTTGAAAATATACCCATAGCTGTCATGTGGTTGTCACATAAACATCATCATGTAACATTTGGATACATGAAAGCACATTTAATGTGCATAAACATAACACAATTGCTTATGAAGCATTATACAAAAACACCTCAAGAATAAACTAAAAGCAGCTGTAAAAAAGACAGATGTATAGAGCATACAGTGTTAAGACGGATGGTGATGTGTGGGTTTGTTTATCTTGTTTATGTATTTTGTCTGCACACAGGAAATTTTTGTGGAGCATGAGTAGATTCCTCATATTCATAGCTAAAACTTTAAGTGTGTAAGAAAACATCAAAACACTTCCATTATCTTCCGCTTAATCCTGATCAGGGTCGCAGTGAGTCCTCTACCCCTTCACCAGGTGCAGGGCAGGGCATTATACACTATCCTAGCTAAGCCCAGGGTACTAATCCATCACTAGACATACACACAGACAATTTAGAGTCCCCAATTCACCTCCATGTACTTTTTGTACTGTGTGAGGAAAACTACAAAGACACAGGGAGAACATGGAAATTCCACCAAGACCAGGATTTGAACACAAGACCTCAGTGAAGAGGCAAGTGTGCTAACTGCCAAGCCACTGTGCCATCCCACACCAACACACTTGAGTATGTCTCAATAACACAGTATTGATTTTTAATGAATAACTGACAACATTCAACTGACTGGCCAATTGTCTTAAACCCCTGACCACTAGATAGCAGACTTGTAATATATATTCAGCAATTATACTGTATATTCATTATATTCAGACTGCCCTGCAAGGTACTGCAGAACTTCTACACCTGCACCATAGAGAGCATCCTCTCACATAGCATCACTGCAGCAGGACCCTGCAGGACAGACAGACTCTTCAGAGGGTGGCATGTTCAGCTGAGCAGAGATCCCTGACCTGCAGACCATATACAGCAAGCGATGCTGGACCTAGGCTAAAGTGATACTGATGGACCCTAGCCATCCCAACAAGGAACTCTTCTCTCTGTTGCTGTCAGGGAGCTGTTTTTGCCACCCTGAAGGCAAACACAGAAAGGATGAGGAGAAACTTCTTCTCGCAGGCCGTCCAGACTCTGAAATCTGGACATAGGCACACACACCCCAGACTACACGAAGACACACTCACGCGCGCACACACACACACACACACACAATCTGAACTTTATCATGCACATTTACACAATACCATCCATGTTTATAATTTAACCCTCTGGAGTCGGCGTTCCCAAAAACCGGTGGGGACAAAACCAAAATTCTGCAAATACACTTATAGAACTCTATGAGATTTAATCCTAGATACAAAACTAAACATGCCTAAGAAACCTTAAAGGATATACTTTTCAAATGTATATAGCTTGAATCAAAATATAGTTTTAACGGTTGTTGCTGAGTTTGTGCTGGACACAAGCCTGTGTAACACTCTGGAAAAAGATTTTAGATGTGTGTAATTAGTGAAAAAAGTAAAGACATGTCAGACTACATCAGTCTCTGAAAAACCCTCAGACTCCTGGAGGTTTGTACCCATGTACATTTGTATAATATTTGTATATTTCACATATTATCTGCATGGTTTTGAACAAGAAAACTCTTCTTATCTCTTCTTTATTCTTATATATTATAGTTTGTATTTAATCTTTTATTGTATATTCTCTTGTAATTCCTCACACCACTACTTGTGAGAAAATATGAATATCAATTATTTTTATTATATCATTGTCATTATTAAGATCTCTCATCAGACAAAACTCCTGGTGTCCATATGGACATGAATATCATGTCTTCTGCTTGGGTCTTCAGGCTTCTTAATAGCTTCTTTATGATTCTTCTGATTGTATCCATCCATCATGTTGCTGGTCCTCTTCCTCTTTTACCGTCAACTGTTCCGGCATAACTTCTTCTCAGTGAACTGTTCTTCTCTTAATGTGTCCAAAGTATGATATCTTCAGTTTGCTCATCTGGGATTTGAGTGAGGACTGATTTAGTCATAAAGCCTCTCGTTTGTTTTATTTGTTGTCTAAGATCTTCTTTAACACCAAAGCTCTAAAGCATTACGATTTTTCCTGGCCCACTTTTTAATTGTCCAGCTTTCACATCCATAAAGAAGCACAGAGCTAACCACAGTCTGAACAATTCTGCATTTTTTGTTGAGATAAATCATTTTTAAAGATATTTTCAAGTGTCTTCATACTTGTTCTGCTTACAATCTGTGTGCTGGATTTTTTTGTTAATAATTAATACATGTGCCCCCTGTTTCTACTGTATATATTCTCTTTTTCTTAATGTTATAGCTTTTGTTATCTTCATAAAGAGCTGAAGTCCCATCTTTTTACTTCAGGTCTTCAAGACATTAAATGACATACTTTCATTATCATAAGCAATGACTTCCATTAGCTGAATCCTCTTTTCTCTCTGATGAACTGCTTCTTAGGCCTATAAATCTCATTTCAATAACACCTCCCGTAGTCCTCTCTCATAAATGTAATCACTGCATTAGTTCTCAGTGCATGTGTAGTCAGATATGTGTTGTCCACCTTTAGAAACCTCTGTTTGAAAGCTTTGAGAAGCAGCTGGTGAACAGGCCTACATTCAGCCTCCGTTCTGCCAACCCTTCATCTAACCCTATTAAATCCAACAGTAAATCAGTGTCCTGCTTGATTCAGTTAAATTCCAGGCAAACTTAATAAGAACACTAAGACAGGCATCCGGCTTTAGCCTCTAATCAGGAAATCACTTCACTAAAGCTTAGAGTTTATTTACGGCAGCTTTAGAGAAAATGTATTACATTTTGCATACACATCCTTCCATATCCTTACTCAGGTGAATGGGTATATTTCACCCTGTCTATCTGCCAAAACGATGTGGAATAAAATCTTTTTGTAATGAATTACATTATAAGATAAAAATGACTTTACCTTTTCCTTTAAATCATATTTACACAACTGTCCTCTTTACTCAGATGTAGTCAATCAGAAAAGAACAGTTTGGAGTTCAAATTTTACAACTTTTGTTTAGAAATGGAGTATGAGGCTAATACTGCCAACACACACTAGAATTCAATAGTCACCGAAACCTTAACCCTCTGGAGTCCGCGTTTCCAAAAACCGATGGGAACAAGACCAAAATTCTGCAAATACACTTAAAGAACTCTATGAGATTTAATCCTAGATACAAAACTAAACATGCCTCAGAAAGCTTAAAGGATCTACAGGGGTTAGACAATGAAACGGAAACAGCTGGTTTTAGACCACAATAATTTATTAGTAGGTGTTGGGCCTCCTTTTACAGCCAATACAGCATCAGTTTGTCTTGGGAATGACATATACAAGTCCTGCACAGTGGTCAGAGGGATTTTAAGCCATTCTTCTTGCAGGATAGTGGTCAGGTCATTACGTGATGCTGGTGGAGGAAACCGTTTCCTGACTCGCTCCTCCAAAACACCCCAAAGTGGCTCAATAATATTTAGACAAAAGACTTGATGTCTTGGTCACAGATGTGCCAGCAAGACGTGCAGCAACAATTTGTCCTCTTTTGAACTCTGGTATGTCACCATAATGTTGTGTGCATTGTAATATACTATATAACTGTGCTCTTACCTGCTAACTGAACCTTCACACTCTGCTCTTACTGGTGCAATGTGACATTAATGAAGATTGGCCACCAGACTGGTCCAATTTAGCCATGAAACCTCCCACACTAACATGACAGTTTCACTTTCATTGTCTAACCCCTGTACTTTCCAAATATATATATATACTGTAGCTTGAATCAAAATATAGTTTTGACTGAAATCTTCTGACTAAAACCTTCTGAGCACAGACCTAGAATTGGTTTTAGTCATGATGACTACCAGAAATATGAAAAAATCTGATCCAAGATCAGTCTTCTACCAGCCCTGCTGCTGTCTGAAGTGATTGCATGTATAAGTCATTTTTTCATAAATTTCAAAAGCCACACTGTCTCCTAAACCACAGTGACTAGTCTGTGAGACCTTAGTCTGGATCTGGATGCCATTTCAACAGGTTGAGGTGACTGTTGAGTTCTAGTGTTTGTTAACAAATGTGTAGCTCAGTTCTATGACATGATTTTTATTTCTGTTACTTTTAAATTAAGTCAGAAAAATGTCTGCAAAGGTTTTGTTTGAATGACACATCTAAACTAACCCTGTGTGTCTTTGGTTTATACTCATTTAAGGCCCAGTTCATACTGACCTCCTCCACAATGGACACTGCAGCTTTCCCAGCTGCTGTGTGTCCACAGGTACTGATGCTCAGGCTCTCTGTGTATCTCAGGGCTGCTCTCCTGGGACTGATTCAGAGACACTGTGTACTCGTAGTGGATCCCATATGACTGATCATGAAACAGGAGAACCTGAGAGGAGACACACAAATGAATACTGAGACAAAATCAATGCAATAAGAGATCCATGCAGCTAAGGATGGTGGGAAATGACAACGTGTTAACATGCTGGGAAAATGTTTTTACATACCTTACTAAAACAACATTTTTGGAGAGGGTAAAATAGTCACAGTGGGTACAGGATAGCTTCCACCAAGATACAGGCAATGCATTACATAAAGACCCATTTTCCAGACTTAGATGAAGCCTAGGTTTGGAATAATTTGTAGAACATCTCTACAGTTTATTGTTGTTTTTTATTCTTAATCTGGCTTAATCTGGTTCTGAGAAATGGGCTGAATCAATGCAGGCAAATAAAAGGAGCTTTTCATGGGGCACCACTGATATGCCATTGAGAGGTCATTAATCCATGCTCAGTACACCTTCACTCCTTTTCCCATGATGCTTGTTTTACACTCTGCTACAACTGACCGAGGTGCTCGGTTATTTATATGTTCAGCAAACCTGGTCACATGGCACATGATGTTCATTCCAAACCAGGGGTGGTCATACTATTCTGATATACTATGTAATGCTCAGTTTAAGTTAATACCATTCTAATTTGTATAAATAAGCTTCCATTAGCTAATAATGTTAGCCTTGTAGTAGCAAAGTTAGGTCAAGAAGTAAACAATACACATCAAACATGTCTTGGCTGATCAATTGCATTGGCTTTTTGAATCGAAACAACAAAAAAAAGTCAATTCATCAGTAGACAGACTGCAGGCAGCAACAGTAAACAAACTCCAGCAGGACATAAATGAAGAGCTTCACACTGGCTGGGCAGCACATTGCCAAGAGGAAGAAAGAGAGAATACTCTCATCCATTCTCTGTAATCATGTCCAAGTAATGGCGCTAGACTCTAGCTACCGGCTCATTCACACACACACACACACACACACACACACACACACACACACACACACACACACACACACACACACACACACACACACACACACACACACAAAGAGCAGGGAAAGCTCTGGGCTATATCAGTTCCTCAGTTTGAGGGGTGCAGTTTTCTTTGCTGAAGGCTAAGCTGTGGAGGCTAATGGTTTGTGAACAGAAAGGCTAGGCTGAAGGAACGCTGAACAAGTGTTTTTCTTTCTTCTGTTCTTGCTCATTCCCTCTCTCCCTGAAAATTATGGTTCTATCATCCAAAAGCCCTTGCTCACCCTTAAACTTTGTGACTTCATTACCGCACTTCAGTATCTGAAAGCTCTCTATTTTGATTAGGAGGCCACAGAGTGGAAGTATTCCATTTCAGTTTAAGTGCAGTTCAAGTGCAGTTTTGACCTCTAGAGGTGGGAGTAGTTGTCTCAAGGCTTACTAATCTGCCAGTTATTGCTTATTTTACTGCGTGCTTTGCCCCAAAGTCTGCATGTGAAAAATCTTTATTTGACTTTATTATGTGCATTTGCTGGCTGGTATACAGCTACACTATAAAGGTGTATAATTACACACTGTAGCCCATATGATGCACAATTTATAACCCACCACAACCCATTAACAATGATCACATTCTGACCACAGCACCACCGTTAGGCAGATATTATTGACTTTAGTGACACTGATATAGTAGTACAAATGGTAGTGTGTGTGGTGCTGGTATGAGTGTCTGGGGTTTTTAGACACGGTCAGTGTCAATGCTACACTGAAAGTGGACCACCACCCAAAAATATCCAGACAAGAGCCGCTCTGTGCTCAGAAACAGACATGTTGGAAAGGCTCGAGGATGGGTAACACAAACTGTGCATAAACAGATGAGCTGCAGCCTCTGATGGAGCGTCTAGTGACCTGTGCACACTGTCCATGAATATTTGCACATTTGTCAAAAGCATTAAAGCTTGTAAAAGAGTGCAAAAGTGAAATGATAATGATGATAATAAATGCACTAATTCATATTTTAAAAGTAGCACCTACAACTCTCCAAAGTGCTCAAAACAGCTTATAAAATCTTATAAAACAACTAGTTAAAACACTTTTCTTTTATTATGGAAGTCTGATTATTAAGATGCTGATGAGTCAGCACATCTTACAATTATGATGCTGCATTATGAATGCATGATGCATTTACACTTAAAAAGCAACATCTACAACTCTCGTTTTAAGGCTGTTTGCATGGAATCATTTATTTTAAACCAGAAACCAGAGGAACCTGCGTCAGAGCCTCCCCAAGAGCCCTGAAGCTCTGCAATTTTGCTAAAATATTCCAGAGAGGGATGAAAACACTTGAACTGTTTGAAGTTAAGCGTCTGTGATCCAAGGAGGGCTGCTCAGAGCCTGCTTCATTTCTTTATTACACTAATTGGGGAGCTTTCACAGGGCTCCTTCAGGCTCCTCTGGCAAAGCTGAGCATCTTCCTTCAGAATCGTTCTGACTGCAGGGAGCAGTGTTGATTGTATCTCATATGTTCCGAAAGAGCTTGAGGGGGAAAACTTAACTGGATCAAGGTGTGAAGAAGATCATGTTTCACGTGATGCTTTGCTAAAATGTGAAGGGCTTAGCAAAGTGCATGATGTCATGATGATGTCATGCAGATGTCTGCCTCAGGAGAACAGAGCAGAGAAAGGCTGTTCCAGCATCATGAAGGTTTAAGGTCCAGGTCTACCAAAACTTCTGGCATCATTATTACTGTAGAAGTGATTGACGCTTGCTGTTTCCAAGTGATTTGGAAAGTTTTGCTCTGGATTAAGAAAACCCAGTGCTTTTTAAATGCAAAGTGGCACGCTTTACTCATTTTGAACATACTGTAAGCCTCTCAGATCATGGAAAATGGTTCTGGCTATTTTGAGTGAAGTCACAGAACCTTATATCAAAATAAACAGCCAAACCAGACTTATGACTTTTGTAATAGTTCTGTCATAAATAAACAGCACTTGACATTAAAAGCAGACCCCTCAGTAAAAACTGTAAACAAACGTGTGAAAGAGCGGTGGTCAGTTGAAAGAGTGAGAGGTGTTCCCCAGGGGTGTAGACTAAGGCCGTATGAATTTACCATGAGGTGGAGAGGAGTCTTAGTGGGCCCCTTGGCAGACATCTTCTCCCACAGACCCCTACGAACGTAGCGGACGGTTGTGCCAGCGAGCTCAAACTCCCCCGGCAGCTCGATTTTCCAGTCGTTGTTTATGGATCTCTTGCTTGAGTCTTTCAAAGCTGAAAAAGTCAGTAGAGAATTCAGGTAAAGTGGATGCAATGGTATGGATTCTATAAGGCAACACAGATGCAAAGCATAAAAGCCCAATGTAATATATAATACAGCATATTATAACAATACAATATATTATTACAAATTTCATAAATTTTCTTTCAAAATATGACATTAAATATTACATTTTTAAATCAATTTTAGTGCACAAGTTTTATTTATTCACTTAACAAAAAACTCATGCATATAAAATGTGTACTACTACTACTAATAGTAATAGTAATAATAATAATAATAATAATAATAATAATAATAATAATAATAATAATAATACTGAGAAATATATTAAAGGTATTCTTGATTTAAAGGTAAACAGGTCAAAATAAAGATCAGCTGACATAGCAGCTAATGAACATCATTTTAAAAATCATAATAAAACAATGTAATGCATTGTGCAGCCATAAACACTGTTTTTGCAACATCCTTGATCTAGTCCTCCTGGAGCAGAATGCCCACCTTAAAACAATCTTAATTCTAAAAGTTGGGCTTTGCAGTACACCATCAAATTATTCTTCATTTCTAAATGACAAAAAAGGGTCTGGAGAGACACACGGCTACAAAATCACACCTAGCACTCGAGGTGGGAGAGTGTGTCCAAAACACAGTCTTAATAACACATTGACACATTTACAACATGGAATCATCCATCTTATTTAATTCTGTCCCTGCGTACCAAACCAGCTTAACATAGAAGCCTCAGGGACTATTAGGAATAAAGGGGGATTTCAATGAATATGAATGAAGTCAGAAACTAAACGCTAAAACACTCCTAACAACAACCTTAACCAAGTGCATCTCTTCACATGTGATTCATATGATCTGCAGTCATGTTCTGCAAGCTAGTGGAGAAAGCTTTGTTTACTAGCAAAGAGTTGTGAAATATGCCTGTCCACATGCTGTACAATAGAATACAGTGTGTAAGTGTGTGGGTGTATGTGTAACTGTGTGAGCTTTGAAGAACAGATGTTCTCCTCTCAAACGGAGGGCTTGGCTTTCATGTTGCTTCCAGCACTTTTGTCGTATTCCAGAAAAGCTGCTGAATGTCCTTTCATTACGGAAGCAAAGCCAAATTGAAGAAGACATGTTTAGAATCACAGCGCAGGTCTATATTAAACTGCCTGTTTGAGGAAAGAATTACAGTATGCTGATGATGTGATGACAATAGTTGATAATAAAGCTAAAAACATGCTAAAGAAAGTCAATAGAACCTGCAGTGAGCTGTTATAAGTTTATGTTATATGGGTTGTGGGGGACTCCGGGTACAAAGGTGGGCAACATTATCAATTATCCAGACATTTTCATCTTAAAATATTCTGCTTTTAGTTACTGACCTAAACCTACACCGATCTACACTCCATCGCTCCCCTCATCTCTTCAGGCTCTGCCTCAGGAACTCCATTTCCCAGAAGCCCTGGAGCTCCTTCTCTTACCTGGAATACTTAAGCCAAGCCTGAAGAACAGTATTTTGTTTGGTACTGTTGGTTCTACATGCAGTAACTCTGTCTTCCCAAGGTTTTGTATCCATTTGTTTGTTTAGCCAGTGTATCTTTAATATCCTGTGTAGCTCCTTAGCTTGTTAACTTCCTCTGTGTATGCCTAGCTTGTTTATTGAGATATTATTGGTCCTCTTTATTTGTTACATCATATTTTGTTTATCTTGTTCAGTTTCTTTCTTTAGCTCCGTTTTGTCTTTGGTTATTATTTTCTGTCTGTTCTCTGGTTACTTGGTTGTTTCTGGTTTATGAAATACTTTTCTCTCAACCTGCATGCATCTTCACTTATCTATTCCCGTGACCTTACACAAATCATACACATATCTGTACAATAAAGCTTTCAGATATGACCTCGCCTGAAGAGCAAATGATGTACCTGCTCAGATGCTTTCTGGACAAGTTTTACAGAACACTGACTAAAAACAATATGCAACCACATGAGAAACTTTAGCAGAGAAAATACAGTTTGTCAAATTTTAAGTGAATTATCTTCAAATTATATAAAATACATGTTGTATGATTTTTTCTAAAACTATTTTGACACAAAAATATTCTTTAACAGATAATATTCAATTACATCATGAAAATGGCATCCCCACAATGTAGTGGTAGCCAATCAACCTACCCTTCCACTAGGACTCTCCTAAACACTTGTAATGTCCCTGACTCTAGGAGGGTGAAGACTAGTGGACTCTTCCTCTAATGAATGTGAAATCAGGCTCCGCCTCTTTTCAAACTGCTGCCAATACATCACTGGGCAGCTAATGCACTTAGAGGAAATGGCAGAATCGCCAGCTCTGATGGATTGACCGGAAGATGCCTGAGTCCACAGACATTGCATAGTAGTAATGATGGTGAGAAAGCACCATCTACCTTGAACCTGACCTTTTCTACCCACATGTCATTAGAAAGCTATAGAGTGAGCATCACACTGAACACTCTCAGGTACCTTTGTATTTGAGTATAATCTTATCTCAAGATGCTTTTGAGGAACTGGGCACTGATTGGTCAAACTGAATGTGGTTTAAAGGTTGTTTTCTATATTCTATTCTATATTTCTGTATAAAATCTTGAGTTAATTGTGTCAAGTTCTTTAGGCTTTATTAGACTTACTAATTGTACTATACAATGATTCTGTAAAGAAACATCCATTGGATATTTTGTTTAGCTTTATGTCTTCAATTCAAAGAGTGTAGCTAGCCAAGTTAATGATGTGGCCTTGGTGACATTTCTGCAGAGCCTGTCAATCACAGATTGTTATTATGTGACAAAAATGACAGCTGATCTAACAGTGTGACCTTTAACATGCATACAAAATAAGTACCATTTGATATTAATGTCACACTGAACAACACAATAAATGATATCATTTCTCATGAGGTTGAATGGGTTGTTCTTTCTGAAGAATGCATTTGTGGACATGACGTGAACAGGTTTATTATTTTAGGACTTAAACTCGTTTACCTGATTTAGTGATCAGGGAAAAGCATCAGTCCTGCTAAGCGTGGGTGATACTGAAAGACAATAAGCAGCTCTGTGTGCCATCTTCCAAGTCATCTGGCACAGAGCAGCTCCAGAGGTCAGTCCTGTTTCACTTACAATCAGCCAGTTCTCTTTTGGCTCGGCCCAGACCACTGAGGTCTGAGCCAGATTGGGGGGGGTTGTTATGGCAACAAGATGACCAATTACCCAAAAAGCTGTGGGATGGCTTGTCCTCTACAACTTTGATTCGTCGAGCTCCCACAGGAATGACAGCTGCCTCGATGTAACCTGCAGAGACACACACAGAGAAAGAGAGAGAGAGAAAGAAAGAGAGAGAGAGAGAGAGAGAGAGAGAGAGAGAGAGAGACACACACACAGAGAGATGGACAGACAGATAGAGAGAGATACAGAGAGAGAGATTGAGACAGGTAGAGAGAAAGGGGGAAACATATACAGAGAGAGAGAAAGACAGAGAGAGCAGATTTCATATTGTGGTAATTGGAGTAGGTTGCTGCAGCTGTAGTGTGTGTGTGTGTGTGTGTGTGTGTATATACACTCAGACAACTTTATCAGAAACTCCTCACCTAGCACATCCTATAGCCCTTCATCATTGGTCAACTTCACAGAGCTGCTCTGGTCAGGATATTTTTGGGGTGGTGGTCCACTCTCAGTTCAGCAGAGACATTAAAAGTACAGTAACACTTACTTCAGCACCACACAGGATTCTGGGCTGCAGTCTGTAATTGCACACCTGTAGTATATAGCGGAGCTATAATGTGGATGTTTCTGATAAAGTGTCCAGTGATGTTATCACCAGTTCCCGGCCAATCAGAAGAAACCATCTCCTTCAACGTATCATATTCATGCTAACAAGCATGCTAACTATACTATTCTGTATTGTGGCCTGGTTTTGACCTTCTCCAGCTCTACTACCCTGCTGAAGCTGTCCAAACACATCTGTCATCATCTGGCAGTGGACACTTGCAGCATTAGTCCATGCTATACAGAGCCAGAGGGGAATGAAATAAGTCTTACTCATGCTAAAGCTAGAATTAATCCAGCATGGCATTACGGTGACTTAGCATTAGTGCATATGAGCATCTCTATCAGTTTAGGATCCAAATGACTGCGTGGTGAGATGGTAAGTTCTGATTGTAACCAGAATTTTTTGCCTATTGAAACACACAAACACACACATAGATTCCTCCATCCTATGGCACTGTGCCACACTGTGTTTGGGCAGTAATGATAAAACAAAGCTGTTCATTTGTTTATAATATCCCCTGCTGACTGCAGAGAGAGAGAGTGAGAGAGAGAGAGAGAGAGAGAAAGAGAGAGAGAGAGAGAGAACAGTGAACAGAGAAGAAATGAGCTCAAACACTAAGCGGTGCTTTTAGATTGTGTATAATTGCTATGCGGAAGGCTCACTTTCCAAACGCTGAATGGGGTTATTCCAATTTGACCTTTCTGGTGATAAGGAAGCGTCAGCCAATAAATATCTGGACAGCAACACATTAAACTTCATACCTTCTCCCCGAGGTCATTGTACAGAGCAGATGATATTGGTCAGAATTAAAATGACCCTCTAGTATAAAGATGGACTGATAGAAGCAGAACGGACAACATGAAAGTAGAAGAGGCCTGGTGGTTTTATCATACATCTGAAAAGAGGAAAATCTCCAGACCTGCTGTTTTGGAAGGGTTGGCAATGAGCTCCTTTTGTTTGTTTACTGACATTGTTCGCAAATCATGGCTCACTTCACTAATTATATATAAATCCCTTCACTAGCCTCTTTATCAGAGTCCCCTCACTCCATCTTGCTGGTGTACAGTTAATGTAACTCAAGTAACTTGTGTTGCTGTAATTAGTGTTAGCCTTTCTCCTGTTCTTCATCAGGGGGAAGTATGTGCTGTGCCAAGAATGAACCACCACCTGAATAATATCTAAACTGTAGTGATCCTGTGGTCAAACAAGTTTGGACAGAGTTATAGTTGCAGATACATGAGAATATTCTATAGGATCCAAACTATGTGCAGGAAATATTTGTTGAACGATGATGAATAGAGCATTAGATGAGCTGCATAATATCAAGAATAAACTTTCATTTACGATTAATATCCAGAATACCTCATATTCTAAAAGTAAAACTAAACCAGTTTCCTCCAGTTAAATAAACACTGTACTGTGTATAATGGACTTATAACGAAGATGAATCTCATAAAGTGGCCAGTGAGTGGATGTACAATTCCATTACATTAACTAAATCTTGTAGTATATGATTCCCTTGCTTTGTTTCTCATTACTGCTCCAGCCCAATGTGGTCTGACCAGCCCTTCAGTGTTAATCACACGCATGCTGTTACTGTCACCTCTAAAACACTTTTCTGCTGAAAAGAACCCATTACCAGAAAAGCTGCAGCTCTACAGAGTTCAACAAGCCCTTAACACCCCTTAAAACTCCCCAAACACACACACACACACCTACCTCGCAAGCACCATCACCGTCCCGTGAACAAAGGCTAAAGAGAAACCTCTGAGAACACAAACTTTCTGATCTCAGAACAGATTGTGCTGGCTTACTTTCACATTATTTTCCTCCAATTAACAAGCTATTGTTTTCTGCTGGACAAAGTCATTTGTTTCATTAGGGTTTATGAGATGAATTAGGAGTGGAATTTTGTATCAGTGGTTCGTTCTGAAACACAGTTTGACTAAATAACAGCTTAAAGGAATATGCTGACGTGTGTTGTCTGACGATTGCACTGAAGAGACCAGGCTAATGTAGCTAACACATAATATAAGCTTATGGACACAATTGGCATCATGCTAATTGTATACCTAAATCATCACACACTTAAGCATTCTCAAATACAGTCATACCAGAATATTATGACCAACCGTAGATTTGGAATTAACTTAGTCTGGAACGTCAGTTGCCAAGTGACAGGATTTGCTGCCTGTATAAATAAGTGAGCACACCAGTCAGTTTAGGCAAAGTGTAAAATGATCATCATGGGCAAAGGATGTGATTTGACTGATGTCATAAAAAGCAGATAATAGAGTATCAGGAGAAGAGTGGTACCATCTCAGAAACTGCTAATTTTGTGGGATGTTCTAGAGCCACTGTAGTGAAGTTGTACTGATAATGGACTTTTCGTACATTCAGTCCCTCCCAATGGCATAACTGGTGCCCCATGGACCACTGATGTCAGAGTGGAACAATGACTCCAGTGAGTGGTACAGAGCAATCAGTGTTCCACAGTCACCAGTTAAGCTCTCTAATGAACACAGGAGGAACAAAGTGTCAAGGATCGCCACGGAGTGAACATTCCAAGGGTTGCTATTCCCACTCTTAGGTAGGTGGTCATAATAATCTGACATGACAGTGTAAACTCATTTATGTGATTTCTGACACAAAGGTATCTATAACAATTGAAATGGCTTTTTAAAGATATGGTTCATTCAAAAATAATATTTGCATAAATTGCCATTCACTCTAGATGTAGTCCGTCAGCTAAGAAATGACTGTCCAAATTTTGCGTCTTTAGTTTAGAACTGAACCTGTGAGGTTAATGTAACAAACACTAGAATGCAAAAGTCACCTTAATTGCCCCATTGCTTATGTAAAAACATCATCAAATCATCTCTCAACCTGCTCAGACTACACACACATCTTAATGAAGATCTCAATCTAGTCAAAGTTCATGTAACAGTAGTGCAGTGAACTACACAAATTAATACAAAATGTTGCATTTCTAGTGACCTCTAGTGGATGGTTTTAGTCTACCACACCTCTAACGATTAGTAGAGATGATTAAGTTCAACACCTTTTTCAAAAAGTTACAGTGACTTAAATGTGCCAAATGGTTGAGCAGAATGTTAAATGGTGAAGATCTGGACTTGGTTATAGTGGATTGAGGTCTTTAGTCATGTCTCTTGACAAAAGCAAGTGGGCAATTTAGGTGACAAGTGATTTCTAGTGTTTTGTCCACAATCACTAGCTTTGCAGTTCCAGTTCTTATCTAAAGAAGTAAAAATTTGACTCAAAATCTAAAAATAGTAGTGGCAGCTGACCTGAAGACTGAATTTTATTAAATCTTTGTCCGTGTTCTATCTTTGTATAAATAACATATAAAAAGTGCATTTGAGATGACTTTCCAAAACAAGCTACATTACCCTCATAGCTCCAGTACAAATGAAAGAATTTAACGTCAGACATTAAAAATGTTGACCACATTTGGGCATGAGTTACTGCAATACATGTAAAAACATAGCTGCTAATTCCACATCAGGTTTGTCATTAAACAAACAGGCTGAAATCATAACAGGCACATGGCAGGCTAACCTGAGATCAGGATTTGGTTCTGCTTGAGGCTCTGGTGTGGATTATGCTCGCAAGAAGTGAAAAGGCAGTGAGAAGACAGGTGAAGAAGAAGCTGTTCTCCTCTGCACTGGCGGTGGCTCTCCAGCAGAATGAAAAGCAGTGAAAAAGCTTCACACTGTGTTTGACTTCAACAGACTGTGCTTCAGTGGTACCAGTGACTACAGCTCCACTCACCAGGAGAAACCAGCCAAGAGGGGTTTCTGCAGCAATATGCCAGCATGTCTGCATTACACTCACAAATGACACACACATACACACACAAACACACATCCATGCACAAGCATGCATCTTACATGAGAAACACTTGGGAACTGCCCTGGATTTTGACATCACACACGTAGAGACCTTCTTACAATGGCTAGGGGTGACTGGAGAACAGAGAACCAAACACGGTAAGTGGCGGCAGAAAATAGAGCAGGTATTGATCTATTCCTTTAATAGAACTACACACCCATTCCAAAAAATTAGAATATCATGGAAAAGTTGATAAATTTCCAGAATTCCATTCAAAAAGTAAAATTTTCATAGATTATAGACTCAGGGCCCACAGTTTAAACAATTTCAATTATTTATTTGTTTATTTTCACATAATTTGGGCTTCCAGCTCATAAAACCCGTGAAAACAGGATTTTAAAAAATTTGAATACTTCGGAGCCTCCCGAACAGCTGCTGCAACAATCAGTTTGCGAACAAAAGAATTTTTGCACAAACTGCCAGAAATTGTCTCAGGGAAGCTCATCTGCATGCTCATCATCCTCATCTGGGTCTTCACCTGACTGCAGTTCATCCTTGTAACCGACTTGTGTGGGCAAATGCTCACATTCAGTAATATTTGGCACTTTTGAGAGGTGTTCTGCCCCACTGATACCATGGGCCACTTCGTTCACAACGTTGACATACCTCTTTGGATTGGCTTAAGATTAGAGAAAAGAACATTCAACTCACGAATTTAGATTTTTGGTCAGTTTATTTAAGTGTTCATAGTTGTGACATCACAACCATAATGCATTTAAAATGAGCAGCTTTGCTAAGCTTAGTTTTCATATATACTGTGGTGAGTGAAAAGTTGCAGGGCTGTAGTGATTGAGTATGGTCTTGGACTAGAAGCCCTTTTTCTCAGGTCTTAGAAGAAAACAGGCAAATAAGTACTTATTTTTAAAACATATCCTATAAAAGTCTAAGAATGCCCTCTCACTTGTACAAACAAATCAAATCACCATTCACTTCAGCTTTTGCTTTATTTAGTCATTTGGTCTGAGAAATTGGCAGCTGTTGATTTATTCAGTAGAAGCATTGATTCAATGCTGAGAGGTTACTGAATGCAGACATTAACTATTTAAGTGGTGTCAAATACATTCACATCTAGTTCAGTACAGTTGTTTGCTTTTGATACAATAGACCACCATATTCTACTAAAAAGACTAGAGAACATGGTTGGAATCACAGGAACAGCCCTAATGTGGTTTAAATCTTATCTAACAGAACGTTACCAGTTTGTA
>BRDA01082059.1:0-12354 GCA_036984385.1 Crenuchus spilurus | reverse complement strand
GTCTAAAGTTGGCCACTTAATACCATTAGGCATCTAATGTAGGCTGTTTAATGCCATTAAGTGTTTAATGTAGGCTATTTAATGTTAATACATGTCTAACGAAGGCCACTTAATGCCTTTAAGCATCTATTATAGGCTATTTAAAGCTAATGAGTGTCTAATGTAGGCTATTGAATGCTAATAAGTGTCTAATGTAGGCCACTTAATGCTGATAAGTGTCTAATGTAGGCCATTTAATGCCATTAAGCATCAAAGGTAGGCTATTTAATGCCAATAAGTGGCTAATATAGGCTATTTAATGCTATTAAGTGTCTAATATAATGATATTAAATGTCTAATGTAGGCTATATAAAACCATGAAGCATGTAATTTAGGTTGCTGAATGCTAATAAGTGTCTAATGTAGGCTATTTAATGCTAACATCTCTAATATATATTTAATATTAACTGTCTAATGTAATGATATTAAGTCTGTAATGTAGGCTATTAATACTAATAAGTGTGTAATATATATATTTTTAATTCTGTCTGAAGGTTAATTCTGGATTACTTTTCGGAACTGAATTATTTTGCAGTAAACTGATTAAGAAACAGTGTTTAAGTAGAAGATTAAAAGACAAAAACAGAAGAAGAAAAAAGTAACAGGACGTTTCAACTCTTACTCTTTAGTATATTCTGCCACCTACTGGACGTCTGACACCTGAGTACCACATATACTGTATATCTTTTTTGTATTGCAATTAAATCATTATATTTAGTATATGTTTAATATATAGAATTTGCTGACATGGATTTGCATACTGAAGTGTTATTCTGTAGCCCTGTTATCATTAAAGAATCACAATAACCCTTAAATTATCTAACGGGCTGCAAAACACTATTTTATTGCATTTGCACTCACATTATATACAGTAGATATAAGAATCACCTATTGGCTGATTTTCACATTGCACCCGCCCCACTGTATAGTATTCACCAATAGTCGCTGTCAGACACATCGTTGCGTCATTATGTCTTATTGTTGTTGCAGCAGAGTTGCCAGGTTCGTGTTTTTCACGCCTCTTTGATGCTACTTTCAAAATGTATAGCCAAAACAGTAGAAATGATTAATTTGTCTAATTTGTGTATAATTGATTTGAAGGTATAAATTACAGCAGAGAAGGATACTATGTTTTGCAATTTAAAAAGTACAAATATTAATATATTTTCTGACATATTTTAAATACAATAATAATAATAATAATAATAATAATAATAATAATAATATACATGCTTCAAGAGTACCAAAAGAAAATGAATGACAGAGTAAGATTAAAATGAAATTTAAATATTAAAGCTTTTTTGTAATGTTTGTAATTAGACGCATTAGGTTTGTAGAGTTGAGTGGCGTTCTGTCAGACATTTGGTGGAGATATTCTAAGGACCTGGCAACATTATAGCAGCCAACAGCAGCGTCTACAGCTGAAACACTCCACACTTAGCTGGTGTGATGATAAATATTTATATTTGCGCATTTTTGTAACCGGGGTTACGTTTGTTGCGTTATTAACATTTTATTTCTAGATTATGGCAACAGTTAAAAGTGACATCAGGCTGACAGGTTCTCAGAGTTTCCTGTGTGCTGGTTTTGCTGGTATTTTGAGTAAAACTGCCACATCTCCACTAGAAGTTGTGAAGATTTTGAGTCAGGTGGGGACATTTCACTGTAAACGTGGGTTTATATGCAGTTTTCTGCTCCTGTATCAGAATGAAGGAATACGAGCATTTTGGAAGGGGAATTTAGTTTCCTGTTTAAGGTTGTTCCCATACAGCGTTGTACATTTGGCAACTTACAAAAAGTGAGTACCATTCTCTGTACAACTGTAAATCTTATACACTTTATGTCAGTATTTATCAGATGTTTGTATTTTGGGCAGCTGACAACACTGTTTAATTTAGAACATAATGTTTACTTCTTCCTGTTTAGAGGGAATGTAATGATGTTTTAAAAATGTTGTAATTTCTATAAATTGTCCTGTATGTTGTTTATTGATGTAATTCTGCTGTTTTACTCACTTTATTTTGAGGCTAACTAGCATTAGCTTTACGCAAAGTTTACTTCGGTTCATCTGAAATCACGCCTTCGTTGCTCAGCCAATGGGAGCGCGCCGCGCACGGTGACGTCATTAGTGTTGAAATTGTGTTTGAAACTTGAAGCTAGACACCTTCATCCCTTGCTGCCTAAGTAGGAAGCATTGAAATAAAGGCGTTTGTGACACACTCAAGTTTAAAATACATTCAGCAGGCATTAAAACATTGTTAGTTCGATGTTACCCTAAAATCGGAGCAAATAGAGCTCCTGTAAACATTGGATTGGGACACGACTCCATTCATCCCTGCCTCTGAATACAGGCACGTCCCGTAAAGTACCAGAGTTGCCAGGTTTGTGTTTTTTACGCTTAATTTGCTTTTGAAAATGACGTCTTACATGTAAGTCAGTCCAAAAGGAATGCATTTTATATTTTCATATTTTTGTTTCATTATTTTAAATAAAATATTCGAAATCAAAAACATCTTATTTTATAAAATTGCATTTCTTATTTTGTAATTGCATTTTATAGTTTGGTTTTATTTGATGTAGTTTATTTATAATTTATTTTTATTTATAATATTTTCATGTTTATTTTTAATCAAATTGTTTTATAGTTATGCTGATTTTTCATTTTATAATAATTTCATTTTATAGTTTTAGTTTGTAAACTGTGTATTTTATGTTTTAATGTTTCTGTTAAAGCAGTGTGTGAATCATTTTGAGCTGCATTTATGTATTATTAATATTGCTATTAAAATGTCTTATGAGTGTACAATATTAGAATATTAATTGGAGTGGGATCTGAAAATCTTTAAATGAAAAATGTTTTAAATGCATAAATAAACAATTAGCTATTTCCTTCTGTATTATATTATATTTTAGATAGATAGATACTTTATTAGTCCCTTGCGGGAAATTCAGGATATTTAATAATAGCAATTATAATAATGCAAAATGCTTCAATGTTTAAAATGAATGACAGTAAGATTAATAGAAGATTTAAAAGTATCTTATAAGCTTCTTCAAATGTTTGTGATTGGATGCTTTAGATTTTGGCCAGTTTTAGCTTGTGTAGGGCAGACATCTAGACCTCTAGATGCAGGAAAAGGGCCACCTGCATCATGAAGGACTCCACCCACCCAGCACACTCACTTTTTGTTTTCGCTCCCCTCTGGCAGGAGGCTGCGGTCCAAATGCAAAACCACCAGACTGAGGAACAGCTTCATTACAGAAGCTGTTAGACTCTTAAACTCCCCTTAGGAAACTTACACACTGCACTGTCACTTTATTACACTTGGTCACTTTAACTGCTGCTAATATTTATATTTATTCATTTATTCACTTATTCATATATTTTGCTGCTAATCTCCCCATGCTGTGTTTAATACTCTGAACATTGTACAGTCTAAGTTATCTATACTCTTGTCCAATACTGCTCCACATAGTGTACAGTCTGTATTTACATGGTATAGTCTACATTTATATCTGTAATGTTCATATTTATAACAAACACTTTTATATTTAAATCAAACTACTGCACTGGGTAAAACTGGGACCTTGGGAATGTAATTTTGTTGCACCTCATGTACTACATGTGATGCAAATGACAATAAAGTTTCCTTGAATCCTTTCTGTCAGACATTGGGCTGGGGAATTATTTGGGACCTGGCAACCCTGTCAAGAACTGAGTGTACACAGTCAATGCTGTCATGTGCACCTGCATAAATAAACATGACCCCGCTGTACAGTTGTGGAAAGTGCTATATACAGTGTTCTAGGAAACCGGGGTGTCAACGTATCATTAGCATTATGCAACACCAGCACTGCTGATAAAACAGGGCTGAGAAACTGCAGAACTTGTTCTTTATGATAAGTGAATTGAAAAGATTAATTGAAAAGATTAAGTAACTCAATATTTACTTTTTTGTGTTGTGACAGGCTGCGGTTATGAAGACAGGTCATAGGTCATGTATAACATGTTAATTGTAATTGTTTCCCTCGTCTAACAGGATTGTCCACCTCCACATGGACGAGCTTGGTCGTATCTCACAATGGAAGGCCATAGCTGCTGGGGGCTTGGCAGGGATGTCTGCTGCTCTGGTTACATACCCCTTAGAGGTGGTTGAAACCAGACTGATTGCCCAGAATTGCAGGGAATCCACATACAAGGGGGTGCTGCACACTCTTTCCAGTGTTTATCAAAACGAGGGATTCCTGACTCTCTACCGGGGCTTCTCCCTCACTATCTTAGGTAAATTTGTCTCCTCACTTATTTGCATAATAAATATATAATGCTGAGTCTCCAGCTCCAGTCCTGCCCAAAAGAGGACGTATACACAGCTGAAGTACCAGCAGCAGTGTATTACCAGTTTTAGTGATGTGTTTGAATGGGTCGTACTCGGGGACTGAAATTGGAAGCCTCTGATATAATCACAGTGTAATACAGCAAAGCCAGGCTGTGTATTTATAAGACTTTAGCCTGTCTTAAAGAAGTAATACGTAGCCTGTCACTGTCCTTATCAGCCACGTACGTCTGAATGGCTTTATTCACTTTATCTTAATCCTCTAAAATGTACAGTTTTTATGTATCATAGTCATTTGACTAAATATATGACTCCATTGATTTATACACAGACTAAAACTAAACATAGCTTCTAGACCCTTCTTTTAATTGTGTTCTGTCCGTGGAACAGGTGCAGTGCCCTTCTCCTTTGGCTGTTATGTAGTCTACATAAACTTGGATAAGCTGTGGCAGGAGCACCACTTCCGTTTCAGCTCTCTGCAGAACTTCCTAAATGGCTGTCTTGCTGCAGGAGTGGCCCAAACTCTGTCTTTCCCTTTTGAGACAATTAAAAGGAAGATGCAGGTGAGAAAAGCATCAGTAGATTAGATTAGATTCATCTTTTTGCCAATATGATTTAGACACATGCATGCAGTGAAACACACACTAGTGAACACGCTGGGCTGTGAGAACGTGTGCCCGAAGTGGTGAGCAGCCCATTACCTGCCGGGGACTGAACCGGTGACCAGATCCCTCATCACCAGAGTGCTTCCAGGTTTACTAGATTGTTTGGATTATTTCAGGACACAAGTCTTTACACACACAACTTCTGAAGAGATCTCTTTGTAGCATTTCTGCAGAAAAAAATCACAAATGCTGCTGCAGATACTCAGTCTTCTATGGTAGAAGTGTGAGGTAGGACCACATCACCGTGTTTTAGCTCAGTTTTGGTGCCTCCCACAAGTTGTTGAGTTTGTAGAATTGAGTACAGCTGTATTTTGTAAACTATTCCTTATTTTAAATAAAGAATACCATGAGTACACTAGAATAGTCCATAAACAAGATCAGTAAACACGCAGTACACTAAAATATGGATTATTTCTCTAAACACAACCTCAGTAAACACTGCTGTGTCTTTTCTTGTTCAACAGTAGTGAAATATGTGCTGTAGCACTAATGTCAGACTTAACCCTCATATTATGTTCATATTTATAACATAATTTAATTTTGGGGTCAATTTGACCTCAGCAATTTAATCCTCCAGAAAATTATGTCAGTCTCCTCTGTCTCAGACACATTCTCCTCTGTCTCAGACACTTTCTCCTCTGTCTCAGACACTTTCTCCTCTGTCTCAGACACATTCTCCTCTGTCTCAGACACTTTCTCGGACATTCTCTGTCTCAGACAGTGTCTCGGACACTTTCTCCTCCGTCTCGGACACTTTCTCCTCCGTCTCGGACACTTTCTCCTCCGTCTCGGACACTTTCTCCTCCGTCTCGGACACATTCTCCTCCGTCTCGGACACATTCTCCTCTGTCTCGGACACATTCTCCTCTGTCTCAGACACTTTCTCCTCCGTCTCAGACACTTTCTCCTCGGTCTCGGACACTTTCTCCTCGGTCTCGGACACTTTCTCCTCCGTCTCGGACACTTTCTCCTCTGTCTCGGACACTTTCTCCTCTGTCTCGGACACATTCTCCTCTGTCTCGGACACATTCTCCTCTGTCTCGGACACATTCTCCTCCGTCTCGGACACTTTCTCCTCCGTCTCACACACATTCTCCTCTGTCTCAGACACTTTCTCCTCTGTCTAAGACACATTCTCCTCTGTCTCAGACACTTTCTCCTCGGTCTCAGACACTTTCTCCTCGGTCTCAGACACTTTCTCCCCTGTCTCAGACACAGTCTCCTCTGTCTCAGACACTTTCTCCTCGGTCTCAGACACAGTCTCCTCTGTCTCAGACACTTTCTCCTCTGTCTCAGACACTTTCTCCCCTGTCTCGGACACAGTCTCCTCCGTCTCGGACACAGTCTCCTCCGTCTCGGACACATTCTCCTCCGTCTCGGACACTTTCTCCTCCGTCTCACACACAGTCTCCCTGGTCTCGGACACATTCTCCTCTGTCTCAGACACATTGTCCTCTCTGAAATGTTGGTATTTTATATGTTATACAGCTAAAACAGCCTGCGGTCAGATTGACTCCAAAGAACACTGATGTACTTTTCTTGTTCAACAGTAGTGAAATATGTGCTGTAGCACTAATGTCAGACTTAACCCTCATATTATGTTCATATTTATAACATAATTTAATTTTGGGGTCAATTTGACCTCAGCAATTTAATCCTCCAGAAAATTATGTCAGTCTCCTCTGTCTCAGACACATTCTCCTCTGTCTCAGACACTTTCTCCTCTGTCTAAGACACATTCTCCTCTGTCTCAGACACTTTCTCCTCTGTCTCAGACACTTTCTCCTCTGTCTAAGACACATTCTCCTCTGTCTCAGACACTTTCTCCTCTGTCTCAGACACTTTCTCCTCCGTCTCAGACACTTTCTCCTCCGTCTCGGACACTTTCTCCTCTGTCTCGGACACTTTCTCCTCTGTCTCGGACACTTTCTCCTCCGTCTCGGACACTTTCTCCTCCGTCTCGGACACTTTCTCCTCCGTCTCGGACACTTTCTCCTCCGTCTCAGACACTTTCTCCTCCGTCTCGGACACTTTCTCCTCGGTCTCGGACACATTCTCCTCTGTCTCGGACACATTCTCCTCTGTCTCAGACACTTTCTCCTCCGTCTCAGACACTTTCTCCTCCGTCTCAGACACTTTCTCCTCGGTCTCGGACACTTTCTCCTCGGTCTCGGACACTTTCTCCTCGGTCTCGGACACTTTCTCCTCGGTCTCGGACACTTTCTCCTCGGTCTCGGACACTTTCTCCTCCGTCTCGGACACTTTCTCCTCCGTCTCACACACAGTCTCCTCTGTCTCACACACAGTCTCTTCCATCTCACACACAGTCTCTTCCATCTCACACACAGTCTCTTCCGTCTCACACACAGTCTCCTCCGTCTCAGACACTTTCTCCTCCGTCTCGGACACTTTCTCCTCCGTCTCGGACACTTTCTCCTCTGTCTCGGACACTTTCTCCTCTGTCTCGGACACATTCTCCTCTGTCTCGGACACATTCTCCTGTGTCTCGGACACATTCTCCTCCGTCTCGGACACATTCTCCTCCGTCTCGGACACTTTCTCCTCCGTCTCACACACAGTCTCTTCTGTCTCACACACAGTCTCTTCTGTCTCACACACAGTCTCTTCTGTCTCAGACACTTTCTCCTCGGTCTCAGACACTTTCTCCTCGGTCTCAGACACTTTCTCCTCGGTCTCAGACACTTTCTCCACTGTCTCAGACACAGTCTCCTCTGTCTCAGACACTTTCTCCTCGGTCTCAGACACTTTCTCCTCGGTCTCAGACACAGTCTCCTCTGTCTCAGACACTTTCTCCTCTGTCTCGGACACTTTCTCCCCTGTCTCGGACACAGTCTCCTCCGTCTCGGACACAGTCTCCTCCGTCTCGGACACATTCTCCTCCGTCTCGGACACTTTCTCCTCCGTCTCACACACAGTCTCCCTGGTCTCGGACACATTCTCCTCTGTCTCAGACACATTGTCCTCTCTGAAATGTTGGTATTTTATATGTTATACAGCTAAAACAGCCTGCGGTCAGATTGACTCCAAAGAACACTGATGTATACGATACGTGTACAGAACTCTACAAAAACATGTCATCATGTTAATGTTATGTTTACTTAGTTATCAGCATGCGGTTAGGACAAGTCATTAAATATAAAGCAAAACAAGTCGTTATACGTGTATTTAAAGACGTTAAACACTGGATCAGGTCAAATTGACCCCAAACATCCATCTTATTGCATGAATGAAGCCATAGGAGTAAACAGCAGCACTAACAATGACCTAAAATACAATTTATTACAGATATTTATGATTGTAATATTTAATTGGCTGCAGTATGTGGCTTGTATTTGCTCTCATTTATAGGTTTCACTATAACTTCACATTACTGTTTATACACAGGCTGTAAGTTTGACTTCTCTAGTCACTGTAAGGTAACGAGGGAACTTTCTTTTTTGGATGCTCCTGTAATGCTCTTGTTCACTACTAGGTGGCACAGTAATGCCCCTGTGATCATCCTTATCAAACATGGGTTGTGTTTTGTGCCTTACTGTCATCAGAAAATCAACGTGTTTACATTTTTACGTTAAAAAGCAAAAAGGGTTGAATCTGCTGTTGAAGAGCACAATTATCTGCAGCAGCTGGGAGGCTTCTTTAAAGATAAATGACCTAAAGATTGATCTGGCACAGGGTGGCACAGATAATATGTATGTCTGTCACTGTCACTGTGGTTAATTCTTCATGATGACGTTACTCAACTCTGCAGTTTGAGGCTATTGAGTGCTTCACTCATTGAACCTGTGATTCATTGACTGTCCTGTACATCAGTGCCACCTTGTTCCAAAGTACACAGACCGAGTGCTCTCTCAGTTTTGTCCCTTCTCACCTTTCACTGACTGCGTTATTTACACGTTGCCTGATCTCCGTTACTGAAACAGATTTATTTTCTGTTTAAGGCTCAGAGTCCCGTCCTGCCTCACTGTGGAGGAGTCGACGTCCACTTTACTGGGATGACCAACTGCTTCAAAGAGGTCATCAAAACCAAGGGCATGTTGTCCCTTTGGAGTGGCTTCACAGCCAACACGGTCAAGGTCAGATGTTTGTCACCGTTTCTGTGCTTATTTTAAAGCTTCCACACATTTATCCACATTGACATTCTGTAGATGTAGATGCTGTCACTTTTTTCCTAACATACAGGCCCTAAGCGTTTAAAATACACAACAAACACTCTGTAGGTCAAGATGTTTGTTTGAGATTGGAATATCAAAAATGATGAACATTTTCAGTACAGTGGAACCTCGGTTTTCATCATTAATCTGTTCTAAAGTGTCTGATGATAGCTAAAATAAACAATAACTGAAGCAATGTATCCCATAAAAATAATGTAAATCCAGTTATTTATATATAATACACTCCAAAATATTAACAGAAACACATTTAATACAGAATAACTATAGTTTTACACACAGAACACAATGAGAAATTAACACAAAAGACTAATGAAGAGGATAAATGAACATTTAACATCACTCTTACAGGTTTACGCTCTGTTTTAGAGAGTGCTGGTGTGGACCAGCCGCACCCTTTGTTTTGTACATACGTTATCAGGTGGTAGTGCTGTGCAGCGTCGCTTTAGTGCGACATGTTTGAGTTTGTTTTGAGTGTTATGAACGAGAAACAAAGCCAAAATGAACGACAAATGCATGGGTGGATGGTTTGTTTTTGGGGAGTTAGCAGTGGGAACATCGACAAAAACTGGGCGGATGAACCATAAGTGGGTTAATGATAACTAAATTGTACAATAACCAGGACACACCGTAATCGAGGTTCCACTATACTTAAATTTGGCGAAAGTGCTTAATAAATAGTCACCCGAAAGGTAAAAGCATCCTGTTCATTAATTTGGAGATGCTAGTTTAATTATTCTTAATTTAATTTCACTAAAACAAGCAGTTATCATGACTTATGACCTGACTTTGGTCACCAGCTTTAATCTAAGTTTATGTCCCGTCCTCATTCATAACATTCAGAAAATGTTCTGCTATAAAAGTGTTTTTGATCTACAAATATAAGATAAATAATCTCACAGCCAGTCTTTGTAGTAACAAAATGAGGACTTGTTTATAGTGCATCACTGTATAAGTGTATAATGTTTAATATTAAAAAGTTATACAAATGATATTTTCAAACTTTTTAAACTCATTTTGCTGTAGTTAAAGTAGATGTAAGCATCAATTAACCTCAGCGGTGGAGCAGTATTAACCAATTTTTACAGATTTAATAAGAGTAATCCTAAGATTGAGGCCCAGTTAATTTACTATAAACACACTCCTGCTGCCTTCATGTGCTTTTACACAAGCACATACCCAATTATCACACCTTATTTAATGTTACAATGTTGTAAACAAAGCCGTTCCAACACTTCACTTTCATTTGTGGTTCTAGATCAGATACGTATGGACATGTGGACATGTGACTTTAATCCTCCTGAGCTAAACACCATCACACATCAGCGACTAACACCTCTGTTTTACCAGTTTTACTAACATCAGTCAGCTCACAGATACAGGGTTGCCAGATCCCTCAAACTCCTACAGATTTGTAACAGAAAGTCATACTACACAAACGGAAACTAGCCCAAAATCTAAAGTGACACAAACATTTAATTGAGCTTTAAAATGTAAATCTTACTTTCTCATTTAATTTCTTCTTTTAATTTGTGCAAAAACCCTGCAAACCACAAACTCTGAATTTTTACCGGTGACTGTATTTTTACAAACCTGGCAACCCTGCACAAATGTGACACTTTTTGTTGTTGGTGACGAAGGCGATTGTGAGTCGTTTCAGGGACAGATTGGTTCACATTACAGACAGATACAGCCCACTTACATTTGTCAATGTGAACCGTCAACATAGTTACATCTGATCTGAGCATCGTGGCTGTAATGTGAACGTAGCCTTATATAGACTTTAAGTACAATTTGACAAATGATGAAGTGCTGGCATTCAGATGATATTTTATGATCTTTCACCAGTAATATTTTACTGTTTATATGGGTTAAATATATATATATATGTATATAACAGGTTAAATAAGGACTCATTATTTAGACATTAGGTGTTTATGTCTACATTTTCTGTCAAATGTTAGTCTTAATTTGTTAATAAAAACAGTATTTTAGTGATAAATGTGTAATAAATACAGTGTTTTGTTCCCAGTTTGTGTAAATAATCTCGTTTTATTCTGTTTTGTACAGATCATGCCTTATTACGGTCTGCTCTTCAGCTGCTTTGAGATGTGTAAACAGGTGTGTCTTTACCAAAACGGCTACATCATGTCTCCCCTGAGCTACAAACTCAAACCAGGAGTCGACCAGAGCCTGGGCCCACATGAGCTGCAGGAGCTTAAGCGCTACGTCAGAAACAGGAAGCTGCAAGCTAGGAATACGTCAATGTGAAATCGCTGGTGAACATCTGTCCTTAACGTAGCGGTGAGTGAAGAGACAACAGGTGTAAGAATGTGTCCACTGGAAGCTTTTTGGGAACAAATGGATATTTTGTTCTTATAGAGTATAAAACTTTCTGCGGTTTGAATCGAGGCTGTTTTGATGAACGCTGTGCGGAGTCTGTCAGTTTGCGTGGCTTCTGATATACTGTCAGTTTTCAGGGCTTTCTCCTGTGGCCACAAACGATTATGATGCTGATATCTATACATCATTTATAACACTACTTGCTGCTATATGTTCAGTTTTCTAAAGGGTCCCATTATACCTGTAATAGTATTTATGACCGTCTGTGCCATTTTTATATATTTATATATCAGCAAAACCTCATCATGTCTAATAGTTAAACATAAGACATCTTTTAGGCTTTTGTAATAATACTGTCTTATAACAGTGGTGTCATTTTCTTTCATTAAAGAGTCAGACATGGAAACCACTGTCTAGTTAAGAGCCTGACAAAAGTTTACTTTAGTGCCTTTGTTTAACAAAGCATGATGCACATAATGGCTTTTAGATACAGAATACACTTCAGTAATTACAGTCATGGCTGAAAGTGTTGGCACCCCTGAATTTTTTCCAGAAAATGAAGTATTTCTCCCAGAAAATTACTGCAATTACACATGTTTTGTTATACACTTGTTTATTTCCTTTGTGTGTATTGGAACAACACAAAAAAACAGAGGAAAAAAAGGCAAATTTGACATAATTTCAGTCAAAAACTCCAAAAATGGGCCGGACAAAATTATTGGCACCTTTTCAAAATTGAGGGTAAATAACTTTGATTCAAGCATGTGATGCTCATTCAAACTC